>CAUYQU010028573.1:0-113189 GCA_963574635.1 Cheracebus regulus
CATTTGTTTTTTTTGTTTGTTAACTAACTTGGCACTCAGATTAATTCATCAATGTTATTTATAGCTTTGATTTTGTATACCGATCAATCAATTTTTTGATTTTTTTTTTTTTTTTTTTTTTTTTTTTTTTTTTTTTTTGCTTTACTTCACTATATTTATTTTTTTGAGAGCTCTAGATCTATTTTCCACATTTTTCTTTGTTTTTCAATTCTTTTCTTTTTTTTTATTATTGTACTTTAAGTTCTGGGGTACATGGGCAGAACATGCAAGTTTGTTACATAAGTATTCATGTGCCATAGTGGTTCGCTGAAATACAACTTATTGAATGAATACATATGCTTCCTAAATGTATGATTGAATAACACTTCAGCAATGAATAGTAATAGTTGAGACAAAGAAGGTGAAGTTTGTTCATGAAGGCACAAGTTCAGAGATAAAATAAATGTTTATTCTTGAGGACACATAGGAATAACATATTTACAAGACAAAATGGTCCAAAGGAAAGTAAAAGTGACAACAAAGATTTTATTTCTGTTTGATTACCAAGTGCCCTCAAGAAGGACACTGTTAGTATGATACCTTCCTCAACAATCTATTCCCTTGCTACCATTAACTTTAATTTGTAAACAGCATCATAATGATTTTACACCAGAATTCATAAAAATCTCTCTAAATCTCCGTCATAAAACACTGCACAAAATCCCATATCTTGTCAACATGATTACTGAGGTAGGATCCTGTGATTTTTAGTCTTGGATTTTTCACAGGGTAAGTTAAGTCAAACTGATAAAATAGCATTTGTAGTAAAGTTTCCTATTTCCAGTGTTCTCTAGTGTGAAACAACTAGTTAAAATGTATCACATTATGTTTACCAGAAAGATTAGTAGATATATCCAAACATTTGTATCAAAAACACACTTTCGTGCCAATTGTTTCTTGGTTAAAAATGACTAGGTGGTATAAAATAAGCACATGCACTTTTTCACAGTTCCAACTATAACTTTTTTTGTGAAATGCATGACTACACATTATTAGCTGTCCCTATATTTTATTGTCTTGAGCCACAATAGTAGATAATCAGTTTTCCCAGTAATGAGCAAAGGTACTAATCAATAATTAGCTACCTGCATACAAAGTGAGCAATCTTCAAAATTATTTCCATGTACTTGAACACTGAGACCCAGAGGCAAATATTGCATTGTGTCTATTGTTGAAAGATGCTCATAAAAACAGAAAGGTAAGATATATTTTCATTTTATTGTTCTTTAGTTATTATATTTAATATCTGTCTACCAGTTTTGAAGTTCATTGAATTGAATTACTTTAGAGTATGTACAGTATATAAATTTGGAGATGGAAAATCTATTTTAGTAAAATCTATTTTCCTGTAAATAACTAACCTTGGTGATGACACTCTTCATTTATGTGTTATGATAACTCAGATAAAAATAGTTTTCATAAAGTCGATCAAACCTCTTCTCCCTTAGACTAAATGGGAGAACTTTTTACAATTCGGGTATCTGTAAAATTTAAAGAAAGACTAAAGTAGAGTTGTTAATTTAATAAGAGTCACAGCTTTTTACAAATTTTGTTTCTACCTTGTCATTTTAAGCATTTTGATGTCAGTAAACAGATGTGTAAATTCAGAAATTGAAGAATAAATTTCAGGCCAAAAAAAACCAGTTATTTCATATTAGGAATATTTTCTTAATTTCCTCCCAAACTTTAGCTTACAGATGTTCAAACCTACTGAAAAGTTAAAAGAATTATAAAATGAAGACTTGTAACATGGGCATTTCACCTATATTCACTAATAATTAATGTTTTATAATATTCATGTTCTATCTCTCCCTACACACACACACACACACACACACACACACACACACAACGATTTAGATATAAATATATGATTTATATATAGTTTACACAGTTTGCTTTTGCTGAGTCATTTGAAAGTAAGTTTTAGATAATATGACAACTTAATCCTTGGATAATTCAGCATCATATTCTAAAGATAAAGTCATTCTCCTGTACAACCAGAATACCATTATCACAGTAAGAAAATGAATTTAACATATCATCATGTAACACAGAGTACATATTAAATATCCTAGATTGTCCCCAAAATGTCTTTTAAAAATGGTGTGTGTGTGTGTGTGTGTGTGTGTGTGTGTGTGTGAATTTGTTTGCTTGCTTTGCTATGTTTTATAATTAGGATTCAATCAATATTTCCCTGTTAGCATGAGAGTTCCTGGTTCTGCATTGCACATAATGCAATACCCCCTATACTTTTGATAACTTGTGTTTTCAAACACAGTGTCATATTTATGACCAAAACAAATGACTAAGCAAAGAATAACATAAAGTTAATTCATTTATCTATTTGGCAAATATTTATTGAGGGTTTATTATGTGCCATATACTGTTCTAGGCTTGAGGATACAGTGATGAACAATATAGAAAATTCCTTGTCCTCATGGACCTTGGGTTTGGGTGAAGGTAGATATGTAGAGAAATAGTCACCTAAATACATAAAAATACATTCAGATAATAAGGACTATAAGTGAATAAAGCTGGATAATATAACAAAACATAGTTTTGCTCTCTGTTTCTAGTTAACAGGTTGAGAAAGAGTTACTTTGAGAAAGTGTTACTGATGGGAGACAGTCAGCCATTTAAAGCGCTGGGAAAAGAGTCTTTTAAATAGAGAGAACAGTTAGTACCAAAGCCCTAAGGCATAAATATTAACAAATGTGTTAACTAAGGTATTATGTTTATATGACATAATCTTTTGGGCAGTCCTGTTAGAGATGTTTCATTTTCTGAAGTTTATATCATGATGTGGCTTCCTCTAGAGTTCCAAAATTTTTTCTCAACAAGTTTATTACTTCAAGTCTTACTAACCAATATCCTTGAGTTTTACTTTTGTCTGTACTGCTTATTAACTTTTTTGTTTTGCCAAGTTTTGCAAAGTGGCATGACAGCATAGACTTAATTCCTTATACATAATTATGAATCTAGGTAATTATTATAAGAACTGTTAAAATAATAAAAGAGACCTGAATAGATCTCTTAAAAGAATAAAACCTAACAGTGCTTATAAAGTGCTTACCAGTGTGCCTGGTTGGTGTTGTGAAACTCATACTTACCTATATATTGTATTTCCCCTTCTTAAACAAATGTTCAATTCAATTCAGGCACTGTTTTTTTTTTTTATTTTACTTTAAGTTCTGGGATACATGTGCAGAACGTGCAGGTTTGTAACGTAGGTATACATGTGCCCGTGGTGATCTGCTGCACCTATCAACCAGTCATCTAGGTTTTAAGCTCTGAATACATTAGGTGTTTGTCCTAATGCTCTCATTTTAGAGAGTTGCAATGTTATGACAATATTGAAAGGATAATCCTCATTATTTCACTTGAAACTATCTTTTGAACAGAACAAAACTAATGATTTATTTTGTATAAATATATGGAATTTCTAACTTTATAAAGAAAGATGTTGATATGAAAGTCATAGATTCTTATAATATTTTTGTGTGGAAATTCTAAGCTAAAACAATCAAATCTAGAAAAATTCGTGGTTATTTCTAGAATATTTATTTACACTAATATTAGAAAGAAACATCTTCCACTTAAAGAGTCTTTGGAGTGATCTGGGATGGAATTACCTAAATGAAATTGTTCAAATCCAGAAGTATAATGGTAATATTGTATGGAAGTAAAAGGAGGCCTGGCTTCCTGGCTTTTAGTCCTGATTCTACCATATTCCTCACTGTCTGACCCTGGGGTTCAACTGATGTCCAGTGTGACAATGACAAGTCATCTACCTCTCTTAATGTCTTTTGTCATTGGTCAAATATCAAGGTTAATCTAAGCAAAGATCACAGGTGAATGGCTCAAGCACCAAATCCAGTTGGGATATGTGTTTGTTATGTCTATATGTTTTTAAAATTTTAAAAGCAAGCAACTTAAAATTGGCATATTCCATAAGAATATCTGCCTGGTCTTGAAAAATGGAATGAACTAACAGATTCAGGTCTGCATTTCTATTCACCAACAATCTGTTGGAACTAAGTAGCTGCTACCTTTTCTAAGATAGGGATTGTGCACTCCAGTTTCCATTACTCACAAAACATATGCAATGCACTTTCTACTCTCACCCCACTTGAGCCAATTATGTTACCTGTCTAACCCTACCAGAATTTGAAACTGGACCTTAACCTAAAGTATTTCTCAGTTTTTTTTTCAATTATGATACACAGATTTTGGGAATGTGACTGGAAAAAGTGCTAACCTTTGTGTGATTGAAAGATCAAACTATCAAGGCATAAGAAAGACAATTTTCATTTTGAATCTATGATTTTAATAACATGTATTGAGTATTTATGTATGTATTTAACAGCATTCATTGAGTATATTGTCCACAGGTAGAAACTTTGTTAAGCCTTTTACATGCAACATCTTATCTGGTTTACAAATGAACATCCTTGTACTTTTGCCCTGAAGAATAAGGCTTTAAGAGGTAAATAACTTGTCAAGGTCATACCAGCTAGTAAGAGTACAATTAGCACTAGGATTCTGGTGTCTCTCAGTCTACTATATAAATTGGGTTCATTTTCACTATGATACAGTGTTGCCCATTTGCTACACATGAAACTTTGAAAAACTTTATTATACTCTTTGTAATTCTGCTTTCTCACTTTTAGTTGGGATTAATATTATTTACCTTACAGGTTCTTTATGATAATTAAATGAAAATACATGGAAATAACTAAATATAGAAATTGGTATATAATAGGAACTCAACAAATATCTGTACCTATTTCTAGCCTAAGTACCTACATAGTATTCATGTTATATAGAACTTCTTTGGATTGCAAAGCAGCTAATTACATCATAAAATTTGTTTTACATTTCCACTGCCATTAGACAAAAGGATTATTTACAGACATTAGAAAGATAGCATCAGGGGATCTGTCTAGAATAGAATGAATATACACATTGCTATCAAGTGTCCACTGTGAGGAAGCAGTTGTTTTGAATAGGCACCAGGTGGACAAACAGCATGCATAAATCTGCCATTGAACTTCAGACTTTATCAACTGGAAACTAGAGTCTGGAAAGAGGGATTATACAGTATGATTCAGCCAGTGTTTGATAAGGCATAAACACTATGGCACCAGCCAAAGCAAACAAACAAGTCTGTGAATATTGCAAATGAAATGGTTGTCTCATTATACTGAGATTCATCTTGTGTTCAGCTCATGCAAATGGTTAAAATCAGTTTATTCCTAACTCTTCTGCAAAAAAAAATGTATACAGAAATATCTGCTACTTAAGCATGCTCTATAAACCAAATGTGAGATGCAGGTGCTTAAAGGGACATTTTCTAAGTTAATACAAAGGGTTTATTAAACCTTTATATTAATGTAAATATATAAACTTTATGTATTAATAAATATATATACTTTTTGAAAGACTTTTTCCCCATTACAAATAGTATATAATGATAATTTAATATGCTTTGGTTTTGTTTTGTCTTAAGACAAAAAATACCATATTTCTACTTTAAGAATAAGTAATATTAATTACTCAACAGGCACAATTAATATAACATAAATTTTAGTTCAGGAGTTGGCAAATTATGCCCTGCTGGTCAAATCCTTCCTGTTGCCTTATTTTGTAAATATATTGGGACACAGACAGCTCATTTTTTTTCACCTTGTGTACAGCTTCTTTAATGCTGTAAATGCAGTTCAGTAGTTGCAACAGAGACCATATGCCTACCAACTCTAAAATATTTCTTTTCTGACCCTTTACATGAAATGTTTATATAGCCTTTCATTTGGTTCAGTAATACAGTCTTTTCTTTTTAATATCACTTCTTGACCTTCTTATTGGAAAGAGAGAATTCTAGAAGTTACTTGAAGAAAAAACCTTCATGATCAATAGAGAAAGGAGAAATATTCAAGGACTAAGAGAGAGGGAAATGATCTAGACATTAGCTTCTTCCCAGAATTCTATGGCCTTTAAAATCATTCACAGGAAACTTACTGTTTGCAATCAACCTGGAGATGAACTTAGTCTTAGAAACCTACTGTTTCTTATAAACCTTAGAAACCTAGGGTTTACAATCAATCTGGAGATAAATTCAGTAGAAACAATGAAAAGAGGACATCTCTGAACAGGATATCAGGACTGAGGTCATTCTGTTTAACTTAACAAACATGGTTCAACTTGTTCAGCTGACCAAGAAGCAGAGATACAGGCTAAAATATAACAGTGTTATAATGTTAGCATAGATTGGACAAAATTAAGGCAAAGGTTTATCCAGGTTTCCAAGATCAAACATACCAGCCTCAACTCTAGCATTATGCATGATTTTAACAAGGATAGGTTGTGTGCTTGTTTTTAATGCAAGCAATACTGAGAGTTATTTCAAACTTCTCACAAAAAGGTAACTTTATTGAACCTCATTAGTTTCTCTCTACCAAAATTCCATGAAGGGAATTGCTAAATCTGAAGACTGAAAATAATCTAGCGAATAAGCCATGTGGCCTTCAGCCAAGAGATGATTATACGTGTTCTTGCATTGTGCTATGACATTTTGCTTTGTCTAGAGTATTTGACAACATTCCTTCTTGTTTTCTTTCTTTTTTCTTTTCATTCTTTTTTTTTTTTTTTGACAAGAGTTTTGCTCTTGTTGCCCAGGCTGGAGTGCAATGGTGCAATCTCGGCTCACTGCAACTTCCACCTCCCAGGTTCAACTGACTCTCCTGCCTCAGCCTTTTCAGTAGCTGAGATTACAGATGCCCACCACCACACCCAGGTAATTTTTTGTATTTTTAGTAGAGACAGGGTTTTTCACATATTAGCTAGGCTGGTCTCAAACTCCTGATCTCAGGTGATCCGCCCACCTTGGCCTCCAAAGTGCTGGGATTACAAGTGTGAGCCACCAAGCCCACCCTCCTTCTTGTTTTCAATATTAAACATCTAAACTACACCTAAGCTATTTTTGTTTACAAAAATTTAAAAGTTTTGTAACAAGAAACTCAAGTTTCATCTTAATACAATAGTTCTTGAAAAAGAAGTAGAAGAAAAGCTTAGAACAAGGGTCAGCAGATTGGAACTCACTGGCCAAATTTTACCCACTTTCTGGTTCTAAAAGTCTTACAAACCATAAATGACTTTTAAATAATTGGGAAAAAATTAAGAAACACAATAATATTTCATGGCACATTAACATTTTAAATATTCCTATGTCAGAATCCATAAATAAAATTTTACTGGAGCACAGTTATACTCATTTATTTAGGTATCTATGGCTGTTTCTGAGCTACCATACCAGAGTTGAGTAGATGTGGCAGAACTGTATGGACCACAAATCTGAAAACATTTATTATCTGGTCTTTTATAGAAAACATTTGCTAGCCTTTGGCATACTGTTTTATCGTATTTATGGTAAATCTTTCAGGTCTAGCGTCTAAAACAACTTTAACAGTTATTTTACATTTTTATTTTTGCTCAATAAGTGTCATTTACTTCTTAGGGAATATGAACTAGAGGGAGGGAAATAAATGATCTAGACAGCAGACACGTAATTTTTTCAAGAACTAGATTTAAAAATCTATTTTCAATTATTTAGCAAACATGCATCCATTCATTCAGAAAACTTTTGTGGAATACTTAAACTAAACTACTTATACTAGTAATAAAATACAGTGACCTTGAGTGACCCTGAAATATGCACACAATTGTGTATGTTTGTATATATTTTTCTTTACCTCTGTTGTCAAACATGGTGTCTGGCAAGTCTTAAGTGCTTAATAAATGTTTATGTGACTAAACAACCATGTGGTTTCCTTCCCAGAAAAATACATAGTCCAGTAAAAGAAACAAGTGAAAAACAGATTTGCCCTATGGACTATGAAAAAGATGTAAATAACTCCTCTGTGATAACAGAGGAGGGAAGTTTCACAAATGTGGCATTTAAGAGGAACCTTACAGAGCAATTTATATACATAGACCCGTTACTCAATTCTTAACACTGTGTGGGAGATGATATAATAACTGGTTTGCCATTAGTTAAAGTGCTGGGATGTAGAAACTATAGAGACTCATCAGGAAAGAGGACTGGCAACCAGATATAGGAGCAAAGAAATTAGCTGTCAGTAATAGGTTATTTGTGTTGATGAGGATATTGGGGCAAGCAGAGAATCATCAGGCGTAAGTGGACTAAATACATTCCAAGTGACCAAGAAATCTAGCATCAGCAAAGCAAGGGACAGAGTCTCAGCAAAGGAGCCTGAATTCCTGAGATGGGTCTCTCTGATCCAGCCAATGAACCAGAACTTGACGTCTGGTGATGATGATGATAAGTGAGAGATGGCAGTGTAAGCAGGCAGGAGATATCTGGGAAGGTCAGGGAGCATAATCTGCAAGTGCAGGGAGCATGGTAATGAGGAGTTCTGGGATAGATAAGTCTGGAATCAGGGAGACAGGTAGCTGGAAGACAGAAAGGGTCAGAAAAGTTCATCCATAGGAAATGAAGTTCTTGTCATCGGGTTGTGACTCAGGCAGTATTTCAGCCCCCAAAAGACACAGGAGAGTAAGACATCATATCCAACTAAGACGAATATGTCATTTATTGTAAGTAGATTAATACTCTCTCTCTCTCTCTCTCTCTCTCTCTCACACACACACACACACACACACACACATATATATAGCTTAGCTATTAAAACTAAAGTGGTTGGCAGGTGTTTGTCCAAAGAATTAAGGCAAGTGCATGATTAGAGGCATATTATAAGCCATTATTATATATCTGAGGGGCAAAAGAAGTCAGAGTGCCACAAGGAGAAAAATTTGATGTGACACTAACTCATAAGTTATTGCCCAGTCTTTGAATGTGCTTGATCATGAATAGTGTAGATTCCTATCATTGGACTTAGATTACATTTAAAATGCAACTGCTTTGACTGAGAAGACTGGCAGAAAATTAGCACAAAAAGCCAAGGCAGATTTCAGAACATACAAAACAAAAGAAGAAAACAACGTTCAGTAAATATGGACACTGAAGCACAGCAAAAGCCCATATAAAATTGCAATGTGATGCAGTTATCAACCAACACCACCATGAGCTGGTTTACCCAGTGAAGCTTTTCCATATTTACTTATTTCTCTTTCAAATGATTTAGTAAATTGACAAATACTAGTTAAAAAGACACAATATCTTTGAAATTTGAAATGAAATCCTTGTAATAAATAATGAAAGGGTGGTTAATGGTTCAGTTAGGTGCTTTTTTGCCCAGTGGAAAATAATTTACTGAAAGTTAAAAGGCAAAAGGAAATGGATATTCAAAACTGTTTCAGAGGTTTTCCCTTGATCCTCTCACATTCCAACAAGTTTACCAATAATCTGGATAAAGAACTAGAACATGTGTATATTGAAGATTTTAATATACTCAAAAGCTGAGTGAGAAAGTTGTCATGAATAAAGAAAGGGTTAAAATAAAAATAATAATAATATATGGCATTGAACAATGGGCTATAATGACACTCAACATTAGTGTATTTGAAAACGATTTGGGACTTTTAGGCAACCGTAAGTTGAATACAAGTTGACAATATGATGTGGCAGCTCAAAAATTTAAGACAATTTTAGCCTGTAGATATAAAAATGTGGGGTCCTTATTTTTGGAGACAATAAGCTCACTATAGTGCTAGGCATCTTAGTCCAAGAAGAAAAGAGTCAAAACTACAGCTCTGTATAACAGAGCTGTAAGAGGACTGAATAGTATTAAAACATGCATGTGAAATTTAAGTTGTTAATATACCTGTTGTTCTGCTCTTCCTGGAAGATCTCATTCCTGATTCCAAGTGTTAATGGGGCTATCAAGTATACAGTCTCATACCCATGCTCACAAGTTCTTCCTTATTTATTAATTTACTCATTTCTATTCTTGGATGCTAAAAGAGATAAGACTATTTGTTTCTCCATTGAATTTCACTAAAGGTATTGTTGGCTGAGTGTTTGATGCAGGCTTCTCCTCTTTGGTAGTAAATTTGCTTCAGAATGTAGACAGAAGTGTTTAAGCAACACACTGCTTCCCTCCTGACACTTGTTTTATGAAGTCTGATTTACTTTGGACTTCCTAACCCAATTATTTGGGTAAATTATGTGAGTCAGTGTGTTTTAAATTGTTTTGCAATCACCTGTTTTGAAAGCTTTGCCAAAATACACTATCCTTTTATGATGAATTTTGAGAAAAGAAAGTAGGAATAAGAAGAGGTATAGAAAAGAAGCTTACTTGTCTTGAACTAACGTGAACTGGCACAAGTTCAGCATTATCTTTTTTTTCCTTTAATTGAAAGGATTTACTTAGTATTGATGGTTCTATCACAGGAGAAGTATTTATCTTTGCATAGTAGACACAAATCTTGATTTTTTTTTTTTTTTTGAGATGAAGTCTCGTTCTGTCATCAGGCTGGAGGGCTGTGGCGTAATCTCAGCTTACTGCAATCTCCACCTCCTGGGTTCAAGCGATTTTCCTGCCTCAGCTTCCTGAGCATCTGGGACCACAGGTGCCAACATGCATAGCTAATTTTTGTATTTTTAGAACAGATAGGGTTTCGCCATGTTGGTCAGGCTAGTCTCAATCTCTTGACCTCATGATCCGCCCACCCTGGCCTCCCAAAGTGCTAGGATTACAGGCATAAGCCACCGTACCCGGCCTCCAATTTCTCTTAAAGAGGATTTCAACAAAACGTATAAAATTTCCAACAAGTAAACCTAAACTTGAGTTATTCATAACAATTATAATTATAGCAGTTTGGATACAAGCTATAAAATAAATTGTTTATCTACTAAATGGTTCTAAGCTTCTAAAGTCTTTAAGAAAATAGAAAGTTGAAACAGGCAAGTCAAATGTCATTATAATTTAGGAAGCATGCACTTAAGCACTTAAACCAAAACAGTTGTATCATTGTGATCTAAGAAACTTACACAAAAGGGAACTTTGGTTCTGGTGTGTGTGTATATGTGTTTGTGTTTCTCTCAGACTAGTCTCTACTCACCACAACCTCTGCCTCTTGAGTTCAAGCCATTCTCCTGCCTCAGTCTCCTGAGTAGCTGGGACTACAGGTGCGTGACATCATGCCCAGCTAATTTTTGTATTTTTAGTAGAGACGAGTTTCACCACATTGGCCAGGCTGCTCTGGAACTCCTGACCCTGTGATCTGCCCACCTAGGCCACCCAAAGTGCTGGGATTACAGGTGTGAGCCATCACATCTGGACAGTTCTGGTTTTATTTCTTCCATTCCTTCAATGTGTGACTTTGAACAAGACAGTGAACACTTATAAGGCTTATATGTCTCATGTTTAATGTCTATCTAAATTTTAATTTTAACTTTGTAATAATTCCTCTATGCTTATTAAGAATGAACAAAATTTGAACAACATGAATGAATAACAGGAAAAATGATCCAGAGTTAGGAGTGACTGTGCAGTATGAGGAAGCAAACTACAACTAGGTTTCTGACTGGAGAGAAAATATTGCAGGAAGTTGAACAATATCATGTGGCTAGAATTCTCAAGATACGCCAAGTCAAGCAGATAAATTGAGGTTCTCAAGGTGGCTGGTAATAGGAATCTAGTATTTCTGAACAAATGAGCGACAATGTGAAAGTTAAGTTTAAACAAAAGGCAGGTCCAGAGAGCCCAAGTAGGAGACTATGCCAGCAGTTTCACTGAGGTAATAAGACATTTTCGCACAGTAGTGAAAATATGAGTGGGATTTTTTTTAAGTTAACAGAATGTGGTGGCTAAATATCTAGATAATAATAAATCAATTACCATGTTACCTGGGAAAAACTGTAACATTAACAGAGATAGAAAAGTTGGAAGGGGTGGCTATTTTCATCCTGTAAATTTTAAGCACAGATATTAAAAGGTAGAATATGATATAATTAAAAAACATCCAAATAGAAATGTCCAGGAGTGAGTTAGAGATGAAATACTAGATGCAGCACAAGTTTAACAGAGAAAGGGGAGTCTTGAGAATAAAAATAGAAGAAATGTTTGCACTCTGAGGAAGTGAAGAATAGAATAGAGGGAAAGAAGCAATCCAGGCATCTCTGTTAGATCCTTGAAATCAAATTCTCTCAAAATAGGGGAGAAGAAGCAAGAAACAATGTAGGAGGGAGAGGAGCATTTGCTCATCCATGTTTCCTGTTTATTTCCTAACAATATGCTAGTCAAATAACTTAATCAAAAACCATTACCATGAAAGCTGTTAGATCCTAAAACATCTTGAGAATCTCTAAACTGCCTGAGGAAGGCAAGCTATGATTCTCATAAGAGAAAGTATAGTTTCAGAGGCAGAAATAGAGAAAACTGTCAAATTAAAAGAACATAAAGAAAAATTGAGAATGGGTTTCTTCCATTACTTTCTGATTTAAGCAAATAATTTAGTAAAAGTTAGAATGATCCAGCCTTGCTATCTTTTAAATGTACCAAATATAGAGCACTGGTGCTGGCTGTAACTGAGAACTTCCTCTAAGACGCAAAGATTTCCCTTTCATTCAGCTCCTTAAAAAGATAATGTAGCCCCACCACTACCAGCCTGAATCATGCTCACAACGTTGCTATCAAAATTCACCTAAATTAGAGACATGCAAATGAGAAGACAGGAAGGTGAAAATTTTATCTGAGACTGGGAAACATTTATGGAAGACAAAATAACCAACATTTATCTTTCATCTTTTGGATAATAGCCAATCTAACAAGTGTAAGGTGATATCTCATTGTGATTTTAATTTGCATTTCTCTAATTATTAGAGATGTTAAGCATTTTCTTCATATATCATTCATTTGTCTGTGTTCTTCTGAGAAATGTCTATTCAACTCCTTTGTTCATTTTTTAAATAGGATTACTTGTTCTTTCGTTGTTGTTGTTATTGGGTAGTTTTTGCCTTTTGTATAATTTACATATTAGTCCCTTTTCCGATGTATGAATTGTGAATATTTTCTCCAATCTATATGTTACCTCTTCACGCTATTGTTTCCTTTACCGTACAAAAGCTTTCTAGATTGATATAATCCCTCGTCTAATTTTGCTTTTGTTGCCTGTGCTTTTGGAGTCATAATACTACCAGTTTCTGAAATATAGCAAACCCTTCTCTTGTTGGCAATTATTCAAAGCCCATTTGCTTCCAAATGACAAAGTGCTGAATCCATAAGGGGAAAGAAAGTACGGCTATTATTTCAAAAAAGTTAAACATTTTTATAAAGTATAAAAAAATCCTAAATATTCCAAGTGTTATAAACCCTTGTGTTTAAACAAGTCATATAAACTAACCTACATAATATTGAGTGGGAACGAACAGAAGGGTGATATAAACTCATGACTGGAAAAAAGTGGTGTTTCTAAATTGTAGGGAGTAACTCAACTATTAGTCAATAGTCTATAATAGTTTTATTGTTAGGAGTATTGAGTTAAATTCATTTTTTAAATCTTAAACCAAAGCAGCTCCTTATAGTTCTGATGAAAATTAGCGACATCCTACTCAAATGTAAGATGTATAAAATCAGACACTTCTATTTTTTTACTAGTTTCATAAATAGACAATACAATTCTACTATTTTTTTAAAAAAATTTTTGTTTACTTTGTGTTCCTTCCTTAGAACAGTACCTGGTACCTGGTAAAAATAAAATATTTATAGACTAAATGAATGCATGAATTAAAAAATGAATAATAAGAAGTAGGAAATTCTGTGGTAGCTATAACTAGCCTCCAATTTAGGAATGTCATATATTACATTTGCTAATTAATTAGCTAGCTAAGGTAAGACTAAAGATTATGATAACCAACTTTACACTTTATTTCAAATTATTGAAAGATAACATCAACAAATAAAGTGTCTGTACATTTATTCTGGAGAATTAGCTGAGCAAATTTCAATATTAGTTCTGTGAAACTGACTTACCAGAAGATTAAAAACTTGAAAACAAAACCTTTGCTTTCTTTTATTTTCATACTATTAAGAAACTTGAATATCTGTTAGTAATATTTTTTTCTTCTTTTAACTAGGGAACAAAATTAAACATATAGTCAAGTACATTGTTAACTGTCATATACATGATATTGGGGAGAGATAACATGGGGAGAAATGCCAGATGTAGGTAACCGGGGGATGGAGGCAGCAAACCACATTGCCATGTGTGTACCTATGCAACAATCCTGCATGATCTGCACATGTACCCCAGAACCTAAAGTACAATAAAGAAAATTAGCTCTATCTCTCTAAATTAGAATTAAATGTTTATTCTTTCTCTTATTTTTTTGCCGTCTTTGTAGTCTTCTTTTTTGCTTTTCCTTTGTTCTCTTGAATTTCCCCCCTTTCTCTTTTTCTCTAACTCTCCTGTATAAAATTCTAAGATAGATTTCCTTTGCAATTCCCAGTCTTCTTTATCAAAGTTACAGGGTAGGAATATAAGCTTATGTCCAGAATTTGTCATCACCTTCCCCAAAGAAAAGAAAATATATTATTTGTGAGTGATTGTTGTATACAGTAGCAGAATGACTTTTCTTCAAGTTTTCTCTCTTTAGAAGCCTCTAGAAGAATCAACTTATCCATAAACATTTTAGAGAACAAGGATTACATGTGTTACCTGTAAATTATTCCACATAGAACCCAGTTGAATTTCAGCTCTGAATAACTCTACTGATTGTCATTTAACAGCTTCCCCAGCCAGTTGGTTCAGCTGCCTTACTATTTGTGTAGTAACAATTTTTTCCTTAGATTTATCTTCCACTTCTGTTTTACCAGAAACCCAGAATAGCCTGGTCTTCTAAGAACGAAGGCACATATTCTGAAGTTCGAAATAAAACTCCTGAAAATTAACTTAATTTAGATGCATCAGTTGCTCCAGCTTCCAACTTTTAGGGTCTTCCCAGCACCAACCTCCAGACACATGAGTAAAAAATCACTCAGATGATTCCAGCTCCCAGCTTTTCAGTTCTTCCACCAAATGCCAGTTGGGCAGAAAACAAGACTTTCCCACCATCTTTGGTCCAAATCCCTTACACACAGAATCAGTAACTAAATTAATGGTCATTTCACCATTGTAAATTTTGAGGCAAGTTCTACACAGTATAGTAACTGAAACACTAAATTTTTTATCAATTTTACTAAATGTTTCCTATGGACAAATATGTGGGTTTTTTAAAAATGAGATTGTGTGCTATTTTTATATTGTTGATTTCTTCTATTAGTTTTTCCTGTCCTCTACTTACTTAGGATTTAATTTTCTTTTTAAAATGTAAAAATATATTTTTTTCTTTTCTAATATGCGTATTTAAAGCAATACATTTCCCTCAAGGCACTGCTTTAACTGTACTTCACAGATTTTAATATGCTGTGCTTTAACATCCATTTAATTCAAAATATTTTCTAGTTTTAGGGCAAAGTGTTTAGAAAAATGCTTAATAGGTTACTTTGTTTGCCAGTGATGTTGAAGTCACATATATCCTTTTTCTCGACATGCATTAGAAGTTATTGAGTGGTATCTTTTAATGTTTGCATTTGTCCTTTTCACTGTTTTTTTCAGATATAAAAACATGCATTAAAAGCTTTTTAGGTGCATACACACTTCAGATTATTATTTCTTCTTAATAGACCCTTTTACCATTTGGAAAAGGCCTTCTTTATGTCTAGTAATATACTTATCTTGAATACTTTTCTGATATTAATATAGTCTTTCTCACTCTACTATGACTACATTCATTCTTCAATTATAGAACACAATCTAGTAATGTTTGCTTTATTAGTTATGCTTTATTTTCTTTTTTAGTGGGGGAATTTCTATTACACACATGTTGGAAAATATTATTCCTTCTTAATTTTTAAATACTCTTAATGTTTAATTACTCTATGCTAAATATTGAACAATTTCCTTTTTACATCTTTCAAACCACTGCCTAACTGCTTGTTTATGCTCTTCTAATTTTTACTTAAATGTATTTAAGTGACTACATATATATGGACACATTTCTTTTTGTAAATAAGCCTATTTTTGGTCATAGTCTTTTGGGTCTTGATGTTTTGCAGTTTATCTGTTTACTTATTTTATTAATAATTTATTTTATATGTGTTATCTATCTCAAATGGTTGGGAAAAATAATACTCTTCATTGTGTCATCTGTGGAGTCCACCTCTTGAATTATTTCAACAGTGTATCATGATTCTTCAAGTGGAATATGTTTCAGTAGAGGTTTTTCCACACTTTAAAATTCCAAAATCCAGTGTTGTTTAAGTGATTTTGAGAACAACTGTGTATTTACTTCTAATAAGATCCCAGCTATAACACTAAACAATAAGCAATACTTATAATAATTAGTTTTGGAATACTCACACTATGTAGGAGGTGTATTTTCTAAATAAACTTTATTGAGGTATAATTTACATATAATAAACTAAAAGTATTTTATGGTATGGTTAAATGAATTTTACAAATGTATTTAATGATGCAACCAACACCAGAATTAAGATATAGAGTATTCTGTAATCCAACAAAGTTTTCTTATTCCATTTTGTATTCAGTTCCCCCAACTATCCAATACCAATATATGTTTTTATAATTAAATTTGCCTTTCCTAGAGTTTCAAATAAATAGAGTTTTAAAAAAAAGAGCACAACACTTTTTGTGGGTAACTTATTTTGCTCAGCATAATGTTTTTAGAGTCATCCATACTGCTGCTATCAGTAGTTTGTAATTAATATTCCTCATCAATATTGCATTTACTAAGTATATTTCTATTTGATTGTCCATTCTCCCATTGATAGGCATTTTCCTTGTTTCCACAATAGGACTATAATAAATAAAACCTCTATGAACATTGTTATTCAAATCCATGTTATATATGCTTTCATTTCTGTTGAATAAATACTTAGGATTGAAAATTCTGGGGTATATGATAACTATAATAATAACTATCTTTAAGTCTTTTTTTTTTGAGATGATGTCTCTCTGTCACCCAGGCTGGAGAGCAGTGGCACAAACTCCGCTCACTGCAAGCTCCACCTCCCGGGTTCAAGCAATTCTCCTGCCTCAACCTCCCCAGTAGCTGAGATCACGGGAGCCTGCCACCATGCCCAGCTAATTTTTGTATATTTTTAGTAGAGGCAGGATTTCACCATGTTGGCCAGGCTGGTCTTAAACTCCTGACCTCAGGTGATACACCTGCCTCAGCCTCCCAAAGTGCTGGGATTACAGGCGTGAGCCACCATGCCCCATCCTTTTTAACTCTTTTCATAAGAAATTGCTAAACAGTTTTTCCAATGTAGTTGTGTCATTTTACTTTACCAATAGAAATGTCTAAGAATTCTACTTGTTCCACATCTTGGTGGTCGTTTTAATTTTAGCCATCTCAATGGCTGTGCAGCCATACTGTATTACAAAAAAAAAAAAAATTTAAATGAAGGTAATATTTACATATGGTAGAGTCCACTCTTTTAGTGTTCAGTTTTGTGAGTTTTGATAAACACATATATTTCTTTAACTAGTACCATGATCAAGATACAGATTAGTTTTATTCCCCACCAAAATTTACCTGTGACCATTTTTTTTTTAATTAATGGGAGAGTTTATTTGGAGGTGGTAGCTAGAACAACAGAATGAAGATGAATAAGTAAATTCATATAAATAACTAGAATGGTCGAGTTTATTATTATTATTATTTTGATACAGAGTCTTGCTTTGTCGCCAGGCTGGAGTGCAGTGGCACGATCTTGGCTCACTGCAATGTCCGCCTCCGAAGGTCAAACAATTCTCGTCCCTCAGCCTCCCAAGTAGTTGGAATTACAGGCATGTGCCACAGTATGTTATTTATTAAGGTTTGAGTTCATGGTTGCTCTTTATATTAGCAAACACATACATATACCCTTATCTGTTAACATAAAAGAGGACTTTCTTTACATGAACCAATGAAAATAATTTGTCTACAAACCAAACATTATGATGAACACAGTTCTATAAAACTGAGGTTCATTTTTTCTATTGTATTTTAGGTTTTGGGGTACATGTGAAGAACATGCAAGATTGTTGCATAGGTACACACACGGCAGTGTGATTTGCTGCCTTCCTCCCCATCACCTATATCTGGCATTTCTCCCCATGCTATCTCTCCCCAGCTGCCACCCCCCGCTGTCCCTCCCCTATTTCCCCCTGACAGACCCCAGTGTGTGATACTCCCCTCCCTGTGTCCATGTGTTCTCATTGTTTAACACCCACCTATGAGTGAGAACATGCGGTGTTTGATTTTCTGTTCTTGCATCAGTTTGCTGAGAATGATGGTTTCCAGGTTCATCAATGTCCATACAAAGGACACGAACTCATCATTTTTTATGGCTGCATAGTATTCCATGGTGTATATATGACACATTTTCCCTGTCCAGTCTATCATCGTTGGGCATTTGGGTTGGTTCCAGGTCTTTGCTATTGTAAACAGTGCTGCAATGAACATTCCTGTGCATGTGTCCTTGTAGTATAACGATTTATTTTTAAACATCATACTCTTGCTACCACCTCCAATGCCTGCAACAGCTGATCTCTTTTCTGTCTCTATAGTTTTGTCTTTTCCAAAACATGATATAAATAGGGTCATATATTAGGTAGCATTTGAATTTGGCTGCTTTTGTAGCATAATAGAATGGAGATTTAGCAATGGTATTGCACTTGTGTTGTATGTATGTGTTTTTAGTAATTATGAATGAATTATGTACTTATTTATTATCCATTGAATTCTCAGGCTCACCAAGTCACTCATGTTAAAGTTACACCATTGATCAGGAAGGAGTGAGACCCTGAAACTTGAAATGGAGACATCTGGTTGGACATAGGCAAAGCTGAGATTCTCAACCCAGTGAGCCTGCCTTGCCAATGGAAACAGTTTTCTCCGCTATGCCTCAGGGGAATTAAAAATCTGGTCATTGTGGAAGACAGTGTGATAATTCCTCAAGGATCTAGAAACAGAAATACCATTTGACCCAGAAATCCCATTACTGGGTATATACCCAAAGGATTATAAATCATTCTTTTATAAAAACACACATGCACATGTATGTTTACTGTGGCACTGTTTACAACAGCAAAGACTTGGAACCAAACCAAATGCCCATCAAGGATAGACTGGATAAAGAAAATGTGGCACATATACACCATGAAATACTATGCAGCCATAAAAGAAGATGAGTTCATGTCCTTTGCAGGGACATGGATGAAGCTGTAAACCATCATTCTCAGCAAACTGACACAAGAACAGAAAACAAACACCGCATGTTCTCACTCATAAGTGGGTGTTGAACAATGAGAACACATGGACACAAGGAGAGAAACATCATACACTGGACTCTGTTTGGGGGTGGGGGGCTAGGGAAGGGATAGCACAGGGTTGGGAGGTTGGGGAGGGATAACATTAGGAGAAATACCTAATGTAGGTGACGAGGGGATGGATGCAGCAAACCACCATGGTATGTGTATACCTATGTAACAATCCTGCAAGATCTGAACATGTACCCCAGAACTTAAAATATAATTTTAAAAAATCTGTTCCTAAATAGCACATTAGCAACATCTTTAAATTACATTATATAGATAATGTTTTTCAAATTAGCAAAACATGAGGATATACAAAAGTTCTTCATGGTTGGCCATGGTGTCTTGTCAAACCCTAATTCTAGATTTGAAAATCCAAAATAGAAAGGTGTTAAGACCACTGTATAATTGGAAATACTCTGAAATGTGTCACATTTGAGGAGTTTAAGCATTATTCTAGATCTTAGTTTTTTATAGATTACTGGCCTAGCATTTGGGGAAAGAATCATAGCTTTTAGGTAGTAAAAGGGTCATGACAGCTAAAATTCTTATTACTGTCTCATCACATACTCCAACTACATAATTTTCTTGACTAGTTGTTCTATTTTGTGCTAAATCACTAAATCTAGGGCACTGTTGTCTCAGGTGTGCTGCTGCAGTTCATTTATCTGGGTCTGCTGCAGGAGAATACATAATAATGTTCCTTTTTGTTCCCTTCTTTCCCCTTCTTCAATAAAGACCCTAAAGAGAACCTCTAGATTTTAGAAACAGAGTTTCTTTTTATTTAATATTCTTTAGATAACTGGGGAAAATACAAAGAGAATAGGAATAGGGCTCAAGAGATCAATAATTAAAATTTAGCTTTACCCCTACTTTGGGCAACAAACAAAGTTTCAACAAAGTTTTAAAATAAACATAGTATCTGTTACATACTGTTATTTTATGTAGTGAATTAGATACCATATATACCAAAATCTAGCCTAAACTCTGACACATAGTAAATGCTGATGGATGACTTATTATTAAAACTATTCTCACTGAGAAAAAAACGAGATATAAGTCTGGATTTCCCTATGTATATTTTATTATTTTGACACAATCATTTATATTTGAAGTTGTCATTTATTTTTATGATAAAAAATTAACATTATTTATCAGACTGTGTATGGGTTTACCATCGTGGACAAAATGCTATGACTCTCCCTGAGATGTTCATTCTAAAATAAACTAGTGGAGAATCTACAGAGTAGTATGTTCTTAATACTGTAGGGTAGCTTGTAATCAATTAACATTTGTTAAGTGAACTTTCTTGCCTGTCATACTTAATTTGAAGAAGAGTATGTGAATAGGAGCAGAAGTATGTTAGCAGAGGTGATTATGACCTGTGATTTCAAGCATCTTACAGTCCTTCATCATTAGTGTGGGTGTGCCTTTTCATTTCAGATATAGGTTTTGCCAAAGAATGTAAAGCAACTAAACCATGTGTAATACATATTAGGATTTCAAAATATATTCTACCAAAGAATTAATGATTTGAGAGAAATGAAATATATTTTCTTTAGTTTGAACTCAGCTCAGAAGAAACCTACCTTTTATCAAAATGCAATAGAGGGGAGAAGGTAAAGCAAATTTTGAAATTATATAGAGGGTGGTTGTTTAAGGGGATCTAGTGCATTATCAGGAAAGTTAAGCATTCTTAAGTGGAAGAAAGTAAAGGCCTAATACACTAAGAAATGAGGTAAAAGGACCAGCCTCACAGTATTCAAGTTAAAATGGCCAAGAACTACTGGGAATCTAAGAACCATGCCTTCCATAGTCTAACAGTCAAAATACATCTATGTTTATTCAATGCTGGAAGAGAAATTAGTTAAGAATGAATTAAAGGTTAATATATGCAGTTCTACCTTTACGGAAATACTAAATGAATTTCATATTTGGGAAAGCCTACACAGCAGCAGTAGATATTAATATCAAATTTATAAATTAATAGAATTTTAGCAAATATTGTTATCATATTCTAGAAAAGAGTTTTTTTAAAACTGTATGATATTACTATGCCAGCAAAATCCTGATGTTCCTCTAAAACAATGTTTATGCTTATTGTTCCAAGTGCTCAGTACTCTGGGAAAACTAAGGAAACAATTTAATTTTGAGGAATTTCATGCAGATATCTTTTCCAGCATTTTATGTCCTCTCCTTACCAGTGACTCCATGTTGGAGCAAATATTTCTTCACATCTTTCTGTAGTTACATATTTTTCTATAGTTGTATTGGGAAAATAAAATTCTTTTTCTGAATCTGGAAAACTATTTGTAAGGTCACCAAACAGGAGGAATTTAAGATAAGAATCATAATTGTCTATGTTGGACTTTCTTGAAAATTTATACTTCTTGAAATATAAGAAAATTAATTACAATTAAATGTATTTCTTGGAAATATATTTCTAGATTTCTTGGGAAAATAACTGATTAATAAAATATTGATAAAATGGTAGGCAAGGGACTAAGGTTAGAATGGATCAGCTCAATTTATAAACTTATTAGTGGTGGAAATTGCGGGGAAGTTGCTTCAGTGCTCTGGGTCTCACTTTTCTCATTTGTAAAATGAGAGTGATAATAGTACGGATACTATAGAATTGTTATCATAAATAAATGAGTTAATAACAATAAAGCACTTAAAAGATTACTTCATACATAGTGAACTTTGCATTTATATGTGTTAAATAAAAACATAAAGATTCCAATATTAGAAAATTAAAAATAGGATGGAGATAATCTCAGTATGTTTAGAGATTATGATACCATAGAGTACTGGCACAACAATACATGATATATTATGAAATGTCATTATGGAATCTCTCAATAGCCAGATGAGCTTTCTAATTACACTCTGCTAATTAAACTGATGAGAGAAAATAAGAAAAAGATGTTACTGAACAAAGTGAGATACAAGGACTAAATTGCCCAAGACTGATCCTTGTAGTTTGGACTCCCAGAAAGCAAATTTGTATCCTACAGAGCAGAATATTTTAGGAAATGAGACCTGCTTGATGGAAAGCAGATACATCAAAGCACATAAGGCAGTCAATCCTAGTAGAATGCTGAGGTTGTGGGGCTAGACGCCACATCATGAAACCACATCGTGGAGCCACCTTTGTATGTCCTAGACTTTTGATGGTATCAGGGAAGAGATTGGTGTTCCTACTGGTGTTACAGTAGTGGGATATAGCACAGCTGCAAGTAACACGAGACTTGTGGTCAAGCTACCCATTGTGCTGAATAGGGTGGGGCTTATGTTTTCCTAATCTAGCATACTGAATGCTCCAAAGTTCAAGAGCCAATGTTCCGTCCAAAACTCTGACATTGCATCTTGCTAAATTCCTCTGTGGTGTCTTAGAACGAAAGAGACTGTGGAGGAAGTGTGTGTCAGCTACACCTCTAGTGATTGAGGTTTTGTCTCCTGTGGTTGCTGTCTGATGATTTGCCCTCCTTTGCTTGACAGAGGTTTTAAGCAAAACTTAAGCTTGGTCCACGATCTTCCTTCACAGTTTCAAAGGTACTGATGAAACGTGTGGGATACATCTTTCTCACAGTGGTGAGGTAGCAGCATTTTAGCCCACAACCCATGTTCATGCTACACTAACAGCTCAGAGTGCCATTGTGCTACATACAGAGGAACAACATTCCTGAGAGTGAGATAGATCACAGAATCTTGAGAGTTCTAAAGCCTATAGTGAATGATTAGAATTGAAAAAATGGATGAAAAGTACAATAAAAGGAAGAGAAAAAGGAAGGAGGAAAATAAGAATGAAGAAGCATAGAAAGGATGTTTGATTAAAATGTTAGGCCAGGCACAGTGGTCCAAGCCTATAATCCCAGCATTTTGGGAGGCCAAAGCAGGTGGATCACTTGAGCTCAGGAATTCAAGACCAGTGTGGGACATATGATGAACCCCATCTCTCAGTATGGGACACATGATGAAACCCCATCTTTACAAAAATTAGCCAGGCATGGTGCTGCATGCCTGTAGTCCCAGCTACTCAGGAGGCAGAGGTGAGATGATCACCTGAGCCTGGGGAGATTGAAGCTGCAGTGAGACATGATTGTGCCATTGCACTGCAGCCTAGGTGACAGACAGAGACCCTGTCTCACATAAATAAATAAATGAGACAGAACTGTTAATGAAATCATATCCCTGGTACACTTGCAACTTTGGTCTTTCCCATACCTAGTGTAAATGTAAGGCACTGCAGTACAAACAACTGCAGAAATTTCTTGAGAATGAAGTTCTGATCCATGAAGTTTACCTAATCACTTATTTATTTATTCAAGAAAAACATTTTTAAACACTTATAATGTTCTTGATGCTCTTCTAGGTACTGGGAAACAAAACAAAACAAAAAAGTTCTGCCTTATATAACCTTCATTTTAGTAAGAATATGCAAATAATGTCTATGCTTATATGTATATATGGTATACTCATTTATCAACTGTGCAATATCAGATGATGATAAAGAGAATCAAAAGAAAGCTGGATAAGGAATAGAGAGTGTCATGATATTTTAACCCCAGATAATGTTATCTGAGGAGTCCACTCTGAATAATGTGAATGTTGAGCAAAGAACTGTTTAAGAAGAGTGGGAATCAATTATTCGATACAAGGGAGAGTGTGACCTAGGTAGGGAAAACAGGTACAAAGACCGTGACATGAAAGAGTTAAAGCTGCACTGAATACAAAGCAAGAAAGCCAACTGAGGGCCAGAGAAGGTTGGGAGGTGGGAATTTAGCCAGGACCTCAGTAATGGAGGACGCTATGTGCCATGCAGAGGGATTTTAAGCAGAGTATTCATGTGACTGTAATCTTTAAAAAAAAAAATTCAACTTTTATTTTAGATTCAGGGGTTCATGTGCAGGTTACATGGAGTATTGCCTGATGCTGAGGTTTGGGGTACCTACCTATGATCCATCACCCAGGTAGTGAGCATAATACCCAATAGGTAGTTTTTTGCTTTTTTTAATTTATTTTTTTAAGACAGAGTCTTGCTCTATAGCCAGGTGCCAGGCTGGAGCGCAGTGGCGATATCAGCTCACTGCAACCTCCGCCTCCCAGGTTCAAGCAATTCTCCTGTCTCAGCCTCCTGAGTAGCTGGGTCTACAGGCGCACACAACCATGCCCAGCTATTTTTTGTATTTTTTTTTTTTTTTAGTAGAGACGGGGGTTTCACCATGTTGGCCAGGATGGTCTTGATCTCTTGACCTTGTGATCCACCCGCCTTGGCCTCCCAAAGTGCTGGAATTACAGGCATGAGCCACCATGGCCAGCCCCCCAAATAGGTAGTTTTTAGTCCATGTCTTCTTCTCTTCTTTTGCCTTCTAGTAATCCCCAGTGCCTGTTGTTTTCATCTTTATGTCCATGTGTACTCAATGTTTACCTCTCACTTAATAGGTAGAAACATGTGGTATTTGGTTTTCTTTTCCTAACTGAGGTCTCAATAAATGGCATTTTTTTGTGAGATGGAATTTCACTCTTGTTGCTCAGGCTGGAGTGCAGCGTGGGATCTCAGCTCACTACAACCTCTGCCTCCCTGGTTAAAGCAATTCTCCTGCCTCAGCCTCCCAAATAGCTGAGATTACAGTTGCCCGACACAACACCCGGCTATTTTTTTTTTTTTGTACTTTTAGTAGAGATGGAGTTTCACCATGTTGGCCAGGCTTGGTCTCAAACTCCCAACCTCAGGTGATCCACGCACCTCAGTCTCCCAAAGTACTGGGATTACAGGCGAGAGACACCACACCCAGCCTATGAACTGCATTTTTAAAGGAGCACTATGTTTGTGGAAAGAACAGATAGAATGAGACTTGAAATATTCCTGATGTTGGTGGCCTCAACCACAAGGAAGAGCACTGAAGACTGTGAGTAGTAGTTGATTCTGATTATGTTTCTAAGGCCACAGCTAACAGGATTTGTTGCTAGATTGAGAGGTCATGCAAAAACGTTCGTAAATACTGAGAGTTTAGGATACTTTCCTGTTGCATTTTCATAAATGAGATTAACATTTAATCTTCAATGTGAAGATACAAATTAATTATTATGTTTAATATGATATTACATATGAAATCATCTGTGGCAAGAAAGTTTAGTTCAAGTTTTAGAAATTCCCTAGAATATTAAAATAGTACAATGGAAAAATGCACATAATTTGAAAGGAGGAATAAGAAAAGGAAAAACATGATGTATCCCTTCTCACCTCTAGACATGCTAAAATCTCATTTTTTAAAAGAAATGTACAAAAGGAAATAGATTTTAAAATAGTAAGTCTTAGGAAAAATTGGATTTTTAATAATTATTGCTTTGATGATAAATAGGTAAACCAATTCAAGGAGGATGGATCCTTATGACATGGAATGAGCAACCATCTTAGAAAAACCTTTTGAAGTCTGAATTTTTACAGTGAATAGCTGTGCCTAGAAAACTGAAGAAACTGGCTCTCCTATCCTTTGATAATAGACTACTGCAATAGGCTGGGCTGATTTATCACTTTGCTGCAAATGTCTAGCAGGTACATAAAAACGAATAGGTATTGAGATCCCCCTTCTTTTGTGCAAAGATTGAACTAAATGTGGTCTGCTCTGAAAACGTATAGATTGATAACCTTACAGTCAATCAAGCAGGAAATGGTCAAACAATGACCCAATAATGAAATGCTAATGTTCACCCACAGATAGTACTTTCTGAAGGACTCATCTAAAGTAGATGGGGACTTGTTATCTGAGTGAGAATGTGTTCTCTTATCTGGGCAAAACATATTCTTTTGAATATGTCTATATGATGTGGCAGACATACAGAGCTGACAAGACAAAATGTCTGCACAAGAAGAGTAAATAATTCATTACAGTACAACGTGAGAAATGTACAGACTGCAGTAGTATTTAAGGGTGTTTACACATTTCACACAAAGCTGTTCTCACCATTTAGTCATCATGTAGGGCTTGCATTTTTCCATTTCCTTGAAGAGGTCATGTGAGTTGCTTCATTAAAAAAAAAAATGAATGAAAATGATTTCGGTCACTTCTGGGTAGGGGCTCTAAAAAACAGATCATGATCCACCATTCCCCTTTCTTCCTGCCACAGTGATTGTTTAAGCACAGTTACTGTTGTAGCCTCCAACACCCAGGATCCTGAGTGGCTAATGATAAGCAGAGTCCCCTTGTCAACCTCCACTGGCTATGTAGGGTAAGCAGAGTTCACAGCTATTGTTTCAGGGCTGACACAAACGTAGAAATGGTGCCATAAGATATTAGAACATATTAACCCTAAAGATTTCAAAAAAGGGTCCTAGAGTTTGAGAGCTCTGAGCTGAGCCTTAACAAGTTAGTAGGAATAAGGTAAATGGAAAATTCTTATAGTATCAAACAGGCCATACAGAAAACAGAGAGAATGATGTGTTAGGAAAACTGTGGCGCATGGTTCATCATGACTGGAGATCAATAAAGTGTCCATAAGTAATATTGGAAAAGCATGTAAAGATCAATTCATAGTGGACCTTTTTTGGCAGGCTTATTTATAGTTATTCACTTTTGTAGAAATGATTTCAGTTTTTATTAAGTGCTTGAAGCGTACAAAAACATCTAAGGCATAATATGATAAACACGATAAACCTTGAAGCATACAAAGACATCTGAAACAAAATATGATAAACCTGACAAACAGCTTAAAAATAAATTTAAAATACACGCAAAGCTCCCTGTATGTAAAATTATTCATTCACCTTCTTTACATCCCCACAGGTAATCGTTATCCCAAACATTACTCTATGAGCAGTGTAATCCTAAACAATATATGTTATTATTTTATTTACTTGTAGGTGGTATATATCATATTGTATGTATTATTTTTGGAATTACTTTATTTTTAAAATTAGTCTGTTTTTACATAAGCACAAGATGCTCATTTAAAATGCTGTATAAAAATGTGGTATATGTCCACTATGGAATACTATTCAGCCTTACAGAAGAAGAAAACTCTGTCACTTGTGACTACTTGGATGAACCTTGAAGACATTATGCTAAGTGACAAATACCACATGATCTTACTTATATGTGGAATCTAAAAAAGTCAAGTCATTGACACAGAGTGTGGAATGGTGATTACCAGAGGCTGGGGAGGTGGAGGAGATTGGAGTGACGTTGGTCTAAGGATACAAAATTTCACTTAGCCAGGAAGAAATGAGTTCAAGAGATTTATTGTACAACAGTGACTATAGTTAATAACAATGTATTGTACACTTGAAAATTGCTACCAGAGTAGATTTTAAGTGTCCTTACCATAAATACATGAGATAATGCATGTTAATTAGCTTGGATTAGACATTCTGCAATGTATACATATTTTAAAATATGTTGTACACCATAAATATATATAATTTTCATTTGTCAATTAAGAAATGAAAATGAAATACTGCATAGTACTCAGTTATCTGAATACAATAATTCTTCTCTTTTTTGCCCTACAATATGGCATGTAGGTCATACACTAGTTCTCACTATTACAAATACTGGTACACCAAACATTTTGTAAATATCTCTTTCTACACATGTGCAAGAGATTATCTGGAATGTATTCCTGAGTGTGAAATCACTGAATCTAAGGATATGCAAATTTTGAATTTAACTAGATACTGCTAAATGAAGAGAAGAACTTAGACTTATCCCACAAGCCAAAGAAAACTATGGAGGATAATTACGCAAGACTATCAATATGATCAGATTTTGTTTTAGTGATCTGTAGCAGAATGTGCAGACTTATTAGACTTGGGCAAAAATTTATGAAGATGTCAACTAAGGCAGGGCTCAAAGGAGTTGAAAAAAATAGGAAAATCACGAGACATTAGGTAGCTAAATGTGGAAGAGAGAAATAATACATTCAGTTTACATATTTATTAGCAGGCCTGTACTCTGTTCCTCCTCCCATTTCTGAGTTTCTTCATGCACTTGGGTAAATTATTATTTGTCTTTCTTCACATTTTTTTTTAGTTGAAGGCAGAGAACCATTTTGTATTGCTAACCCACTGTGCATAAGACATCTTTTTAGGGCATTTGTGAAAGCATATTATAATGTTAGAGTTACTCTTTTAGAGTCAGATTATGATTATGATTATTAGTGAGACAGGGTCTCACTCTGTCACCCAGGCTGGAGTGCAGTGGCACAATCTGGGTTCACTGCAACCTCCACCTCCCCAGGCTCAAGTGATCCTCCCACCTCAGCCTCCCAAGTAGCTGGAACTACAGGTATATGCCACCACACCTGGCTATTTTTGTTTTGGATTTTTGGTAGAGATAGGGTTTCACCATGTTGCCTAGGCTGGTCTCCAATTTCTAAGCTCAACAGATTTTCCTGCTCTGGGATTACTGGCATGAGCCACTGCCCTCGGTCCTAAATTTAAAACTATTTATAGTATGTGACTTTTCCTTCCTCTGTTTCTTTTTCTGTTCAACAGAAATAATAATAATACCTACTTCATTGGATTGTCATTAATACTAATTGAGATATACATATATAACATTTAAGGAATATATAGAAATTACTGTGGCATATAGAAGTTACTGACAAGGATTAGCTATTGTTATTATTTTAATTCATAAATCAAACCTGAAAGTAGGTGATAGCATCCTCTAGTAAGGATACTGAGATCTAGAAAATTTTATTAAACTTGCCAAAAGTTCAACTAGAAATTAGGAGATTTAGGATTTGAAAATGATGTTGTTTCCACTAAGGCACATTTCCTATAGCTTCTTCCCTATTTAGTGGATCCCCATTTCTCTTTTTTTCCCTCACAGGAATCAAGTAGATTGATTACACAGGACAAATTTTTAATTGAATGATTTGCTTTTATTTTCTTCTTCACTCCACCATTACTCTATAGTTTTATTATTTATTTATTCTTCTTCAAAATATAATTTATATTTTTTTCACTTTTGAAGAAGGCAATTTAGATTTTATAGCTTTCATATGAAGTTCTTAGGATAAAGTCTGGACATGCATGGATTCTCAAATATTAACCCTTACCTCCTGCTACATAAAGGGAAAACAAGTTATTGTTTACCATAGTGTAAATGGGAGAGTTAGAGGACACGGAAGTTGTGCACTAATATGAATTTATACTTTGTGACAATCGATTTGAAAGTAAAAATATAGAATATGCTTAGCAAAAATTTGCAAAGAAAAACACACATATTTTTGGTTATGCTAACAAGATAAAAGAGTTACTTGCGTCAGTGACTTGAAAAAATGGGTAGAAATAAGGATTAATTGAACACTTTTATTTATAAGCCAAAAAACCCAAAATATATCCCCATATATTTATGATTTTTTTCTGTCTAATGTACTTTAGGGAATCACCAACAATTTTATTTGTAACTGTTTACTTTAAAAATTTAAAAATTAGTGGTAAAACACATGTTGGGTTTCTTTCATGGGTGCAGCTTTCAAGGTAAAGGATGTCTTTATATTAGCTAATATTGACAGCAATACTGGGGCAATGCCTGGAGTCAGTTTTGGTTGTCACAGTTATAGGAAGGTGCTACTGGCATCCAGTGAGTAGAGGCCAGAGATGCCACTAAACATCCTAGAATGGACATGAAACTCCTCCCAGCAAAGAATTATCCATGCCAATGTTTCAATGATTTGGTGATTAAGAAAACCTCTCCTGTATTTATGGCAGGTTGAAGTTTCATATCACCCTAACTTTTGATCACAAAGCTGTTTATCATGGACTCATCTTGAATTTTTGGACTTTCAGTTTCAGCCTGATCTCAAAGTAGAACACATTAACAGGACAATTTTCGGAGGCCAGGTGTTAAAATAATACTGTTTAAAAAATAATAATAAACGAGGTTACCGCTACTCAGTTACAATTAGATCACTGATAAATACTCATTGTTCATAAAGTCCCATTGGCATTAAAGCATGATATGATAAATGATCACATAGTTAATTATTTTGCTACAGCTTCAACATTTAAATATATAGTTTTGGAAGCAATTAATCCAAAGTGGATTAGTGTTTATGCAGGATTGTGATAAATAAAATGTCAACAATGGCACAGAAATCTAGCTGCTCTCAGCATACGAAGCATGAATATCCTACACATAAATATACTGTGTTCTTTACATTTCTCATTTTTGTCATGGTCACCAACATTATAAAGAACAAGGAGCATTGTTTAGACAAAAAATAAGTCTACCTTATTTTTCCCTAACCCACCTAACTGAAATTGATTTCTCTTGTACTCCCAAAGTAATGTTTTTATGACTCCTTATGAAAAAGCCTAATACCCGGATCATGATATGTATGTCTACATCATGCATATCATGGAGTACATTTCATTTATAGCTGACCATTTCTCACTGAATTATTGCATTGGATCTTTCCTCCTTCCAACACATTGTCCACATCATCAGTTATCAAAAATACAAACACAGAGCTCTCAGCATGCTAGTCACATATTTTAAAACTGCAAATTCCATCCCCTCACCAGTAGAACAAATGCTTAGTGAGGCACACAAAATTATTTTCTTTTGGGTAACAATGTAACTATCCAGTTTTATCCCTAATTAGTTTCCTTACCTTTTAACTGGATTTTTAAGAGTTTTCATTCTTGGACAAATCAGGCTACTTTTTTTTTTAATATACATACTATTTTCTCATACTCAATGGCTTTTGTGCACTCACTCCCTAAGTAATTTACTTTTCAAGGCCCAGCTCAAATAATATCTTCTTTGGGCATCCTGCCTCTACTTCACACAATGGCTACATTTTGTTCCTTTCTGTTTCAGAAGTTCATAGCCACTCTGTTGCTTATATCCTTCTTTCTTTTTCTCTATTTCTATTCTTTTCTATGTTTTGGGCTAACTTAATATTTCTAAGCAGTTTATTTCATCTTTTTCCATGATTAACTTTCATCAAAGCATCTACCATTTGGGAAGAAATAATGTCACACTATTTGTTAATGTGACATTGGTGTGGTCATCGAAAGATAAAGGATCCAGGTAACACAGGACAGATTATACTCCAACTGGTCCCTGGCTCCCAATTGGGTACTATAGGATCGGAATAATATCTAATCATAAAGTCACAATTTTAATTTGTGGAGCAGACTAGCAGACTGTCACATTCTTTTCTTCTCAGTGTATGTTGTACAATAATGTTGATGTATTAACAAATTGAGTTTGATCAATTTTCAGCTAATGGTAAGGGTTATTGTAAGTGATTTTGAATGTAAGGTGGTTATTATTACTCCAAAAGTGTTTTGGAGTTAACATTAAGTGCATATTGATAGAAAGGGAATATGCATTTTAGCCATTTAATATATTTCTAATACCAACTAGAAGTGACATAAAATAAGCTATCAATATTGAATAAATGTTCTAGCAACATAAATTATAAATCTTAAGTGACTGGCATAAAATATGCATAAAACATGGTGCTTATTAGTAGTCTTACACAGTTTCCTTTCAAAGAAGCCATTAATATTGTGATGACCTTAGGTATACCATAATAAGCTTCAGAGAGAGCCATCCATTAAGCTATTCTAAATTTAACTAACATAGAGTAAATTCCATAATTAGAGTTGCTCCTGCATACACAAACATGGCCTGAAGAAAATTTTAGGTGAAAAAATAATTTGTGAAATCGAGGGCAACCTCAAAGTGATGTAAGAAAACCCTTTAGTTTCTTATGCTCTGTCTCCTGCTTTATCACTATCATTGGCTCAATATCTAAAGTTAATGAAATAATCAAATAATCTAAACAACAACCCCCCGAGTCACAGGTTTACCTACATAACACAGCTGTACACATAGCCCTGAACTTAAAATAAAAGTTAAAATTAAAAAAAATAAACTTTTCTACTTTTTCTTTCCCTTTTCCCTATTCTGGTCTATACAAAATGATTTTTTTTCACTGATGTCACAGAGGAAATTCTCTGAGAATTACAGTTAATCAGACATAAGTTTAGAATTCCAGCTCCCTCAAATCTTGCTAGGGGCGTGATCTCAGCAAATTACAAAACCTTACTAAAACCCAGTTTTCCTATCTATAAAATGGGAATACAACAGTAATTGCACCAAGGGATTGCCATAAGCATTGAGTGGAAGGTGCCTAGAATTCTCTTCTTATAGTCATTGTTCAATAAATAAATTATTGTTATTGTCTTGTTTTCTCTTCCTTTTTGTTTCTTGTAGTCTAAATCAAACCTCTTGGAAAGCAGTATTTTCAAACTAAGCTCAATTTTTTGGTTGACGTTTCCTATGTTATAACAAGTTGGGATGAATTTATAATTCTAGTATTTTGTTTATTTATTTGTAAGACACAGATTTTTTGTTTAAGTAGTATTACTTAATAGCTACTCTCTAGAGCTGCAATGTCTAATACATTAGCTGCTAGGCAGAGGTGGTAACTAAGCATGCAAAATGTGGGTAGTCTAAATTGAAACGTGCTGCGAGTGTATAAGAAACACCAGATTTTAACGACTTATCATGAAAAATATAAAATGTCTCATTTCTTTTATTAATTACATGATAAAATGATATTTTAGACATTGAGTTAAATAAAATATATTATTAAAATTAATTTAGCCAGCATCACTTACCTGTTTAAATTGTGTTTTCTGGAAAACAAAAACTGCATATGTGACTTGCATTATATTTCTTCTGGGCTGCTCTAGGGTACTCTGACATAACGATACTCTCTGAAAGACAGATTAGAAGATATAATGCCATGTTACGTTTGGCTGGAAGGGATCTAAGAGCTCATCCACTCCAACAACCCATTTTTTATTAACAGGAAGTTAAATCTAAAGTCTTAAGTAGATTTAGATACATTGTTTTCCTTTGGCCCGAGTACATAGTCTGTGTATACTCATAGTAGCTCATGCCAGGAGATGTGTAATGTTTATTGTAACAATGAGCAAAGGGTTCATGTTTGGACTGTCTGATTTTTTTTCACTGTAAATGCCCCAACATCTCTACATTTACTAATGTTTACCATTTGGATCAAACAGAATCCATTCAAAAAACTGAGCCACTCTATCTATTGTGGTAGTAAACGATTTGTTGTAGGATGTGACCTACACAAATGAGAGGGGAACTGGAAAGGCAAAATCTAGAAGGATGGTGGCAGGACTAAAAATATAGCCAGTAACTAGTCAGCTGGAAATGCTATGTATGGCAAGGATACCACAGAAGCCAAGACAATGAGGTTAAATAAAAAGAAGGCTTAGGGAAAGGTCACAAAGTATCTGGGAACCCAATGCCTTTGGTGACTTTGGGGCCACTGTTGAACCACCAGGTGAGCAATTAGAAAGATGAGGTGAATACAAAACAGAGGAGAAGTAGGGCATGCATGGTTTTCCAGGCATCATGCATCTGTCACCCTGTCTAACCACAATACGCCTCTGAAGTTAGAAGTTTTTGTTTCACATTGCCTTCTTAATTTTGCACAAATTACTTTTACTCAACTCTAGTGTGGTCCTATACAAAGAAGGAAAATCTAGCATGCAAGGTTTTTAGCCTTAGCCATGTTGACATAACACAACCCAGTACATCATCTATTGATTGTGTTTAGTTAAGGATTATAAAATTGTCATCTTTCAATTCTATAAGCCTATATTTCAATTCTGTATTCCCTTATGAATTTATTACCCAAAATGCTGTTTTTAATAGAATAACTTTCCTCATTTGCTAGATCTTTTTGGTTATCCAGAGATATTTGTGTAATCCTCATTAGTTATCAATTTTTGGGGTAATAAATGGTTGTCTTAACAACATTCAATGGTGTCTGATGAGTGATGCATTGTTCTTCTCTTGTTTTTATCTCTTCTATGCCCTCTTTTTTCTCTTTTTCATAGAATGAAGGCTACCATTTGAGCTCCTGGACATTTTTATATTTTCTTTTTAAATGAATTACAATCTTTTTGAACATAACACCTAGATTGTCCCATATTTTTCCGGTAATTCACCTTCACTATTTTTGTCCTTCGTCTTCAACTTGTGCTTTCTGCTAGTTGTTCTCAGGTTTGTCCTCTTGAATTACCACTCTTCATATGGGTTTTTTTCCCATAGGGGTGACTGGTTGTTGGCTTATAATGGCATTTCCTTTCTTACTTCCTTTACTTTAACCCTGGTATTACATAGTTGGTATTGTGCAGAACCTGTTGCTATTTTGCCCTATCAACCTTTTTCTGAGATTCCTCGTATTTTTTATCAGATTTTGTTGAAAATATCATTCATATTTTTTAAATATTTTATTTGTCCTGTATGTTTTATAAAGAAATTTTATAAAAATCTACCCTGCCACCATGTTCTTTCTGTTGGAATTTCCACTACAATTTTTGAAGAGCTTTAACTATAAGGAATTTGTTTATTAAATTTACCATAAATCTATGGCTTTGAAGCTTTTATTGAAGATGATCAGCCTTGATTCTCTACTTCTATACACTTAATAAAATAATGTTTAATTCCTTTTGTGGAAGATGCATCTTAAAAGTGCACCTCAAAGGATAACCATTTCCCTACTGAGTCTTTTCTTCAGTTTAGACATTCTCTCATTTCCTCTACACATCCTTTACATATTCAACAAAAGAGTTATGTACTAATCTGCTTGTCTACATTTGGAGCTCTCCAAGAACAGGCTGATGTGGAGAATTTATTTTTTATCATAATGTGTAATTCTCACAGGGGGGAAAAAAATGAATATAGATGGGCTGATGGCTTGCCCAGAAATGTTCCAGTAAACAAACTTGGAAAAAAAGAGTTGAGTGAAACAAAGATTATGCATCAACATCTAGGGCTTAAGGGAGTTTCCTGAGAGGGAACTCATCTTTATTTAAGGATAAGATAGAGATGAGTGTTTTACATTCATTCATTTGGTGAATGGGTAATGAGTCAGGCATTTGCCTAAACATTTTAGGCATTAATCTGAACACCAAGTAAGTTGATAAGAAAGGTTATTTATCTAGAGTTGGTAAAGTTGTTCTAATGTTCTTGGGGTTTCTTCTATGTTTTCCAATTTTTAGTGAGTTCATATTCTATGTTTTTCAAAGGAGGATAACAAAAATATAAAGAGGGAAATAATATTTTGGAAGACTGAAGATATATAATCAATAGTTAAAAATGCTTCTATTTTGAAGATTCTTGATCAGCCAAGACATTGACAGGAAACTTGTCAGAAACTGGCCAGGACAGATCAAGAAAAACTTTCACAAAGGATTTATTAGAAATGGTAAAAATAGGAAAATCAATCACCATCAATATAAAAATATTGGAAAGGGAAGTATTGAGTGTGGTTATCACAAGGATGGCAGAAAATTAGGTCTGTGATCCAGCAAATTGCCATGGCTACTAAAGAAATGTATAATTTTGGGGGCTTCAATCACTTTAAAGATTTTCAATGTGCATATGATTTTGTAAGTACAGTTCTGTCACTAATGACCATTTATATTTCCAAGCTAGTAGGCTGAGTTTCTTCTTCACTGTTCTCCCACTAGTCCCTATCTTTTCAAGCTAAGCATTAACTTATGTATATAACTGAATTCAGTAATATAGTTATGATCTGATGAGTGTAGAGTTATGTGGCATAAAAACAATGTTGCCAACAGCCTTACTGATGAGCTGGTAAGTTTTGGAGGTAAGATATTTTTGTTATTTTTCCCTTCTTTGAGTCCCTTTACTTTCCCTGCAACACGATATCATCCTTTCTTCCATTTATGAGAAATAAAGGCAGTTGTTCTACATGATTTTCAGATATTTGCTATGAAACTCTGTAACTCTAATATTTTATGTCTGTATGTGTGCATCTATGTATTTACTGAGATGGCATTTCATTCTCATCTCCCAGGCTGGAGTGCAATGGTGTGATCTCCGATCACGGCAACCTCCATCTCCCAGATTGAAGCAATTCTCCTGCCTCAGCCTCTCGTGTATCTGGAATTATAAGTGCCCACCACCACACCCAGATAATTTTTGTATTTTTACAAAAGAGATGGTGTTTCACCACGTTGACCGGGATGGTCTCAAACACCTGACCTCAGGTGATCCACCCACCTAGGCCTCACAAAGTGCTGGAATATAGGTATGAGCCACTGTGCCTAGCCTATAAGTCTAATATTAAACAATGAACAGGAATCACTTTGTGAACCGATAAAATTAAGTATCTAAGTATAGAAAGAGACTATTACTACTCCTTAAATTTTTAGTGTTGAGGGTTACCAATACATTACAACTTCTTAGTAATGTATTTATTCTATAAAGCTTTATTGGATTGAAATCTTATTGTTACATAAGGTTTGATGATGCTGTTGTTATTAGTTTAAACCTGGGTAATGAACTAATGAATAGTAATTGATTAAAAAGTATTCAAAAAGGTTTTAATTAATCTCTGTTTTAAAAAGTAACCATAATTTAAACCTCTAAAGTTTAGAAAGATATATCAACAAAACTTTGTGTGTGTGTGTGTGTGTGTGTGTGTGTAGTATGTGCATTTGTGTATGAGTGAGTAACTTGTGAATTTGCAACATTGGTACTAAAGATATATAAAAAACAATCGATCATGTAGGTGCTTAACATCTCACTTATACTTAGGAAAATCATATTTTATGTAAATTTAAGACTTCAGTACTGGTGGTCATCATTGACAATCATGGCAATCATTAATATTACCACTTTTAATTAGAATTTATAAACTATGATTAACAAAAAATTTTGCTTTTTTTTGAATGTTAATATCCTGGACATTGAAGGTATCTATTTCCTATTCCCTACAATAAATATTAGTTATGGTAACATCCCAAACAAGACTAGAGGTTTGTAAAATTTAGGGGATTAAATATAATGAGATAAAATTTAAAAATTAACAATAAATATGGAAACACTACATTAAATATAAACAGTTTCACAGAAGGTGAATAATTGAGAAAAACATCTTTTGTCTTGTACTGTTTACTTCTTTTGTTCCTTCTTTAAATATTAAATAGATATTTATTACTGTGAAGACAAATATCAAACTCTATTAAATGAGTAGATAAATATTGACTAATATGAAGTAGAGATCAATACTTGCAGAAGGGGACAATAATGATTGATATTAGGAATAAGTTTAGTGTATGGCCATACAATCTCACCAAATATCTCACCAAAATAACTGCAATACTTCTCCGTTAGTGCCTTTAAATGTTGTAATGTATAAATCTTATTTTATTCCAAATCATTTTGGAACAAAAAATAGCTTGGGGGTAGATACCAACTGAGTGTTTCCTTTATTCTTCTAGTTATAAATAATAAACAAATATTTAGATATTTTAGATATAAATTTTAATATGAAAGTTTTAATGATCTTAAAATAAGCAATTAGGGCATCTCACGTTCATCAAAAAAGTGATACAGGTCTACAGTCTCTAACCCAAATCCCCTGAGAATAGGTGGTTTTGAGAATTCAGACTATTATAAATTTGTATGAAATAAACATGTGGGCATACACCAAATATTAGGCAATGCCCCTATTTCAGTTAGGGTAGCACCCCATGCTAAAATTCATTAGTATTTGTGCAACAAGAAGCATTAATACTTATATTAAGCAAAATAAATTATAAAAAAATGAGCCTTATTTTAATGTAGGTCATGTTTGCTGAAAATAAATTTTTGCTAATGTATGCTACTAAAAAGTATAGGAGGCTATAGTTTTAGAATGAGCTCCTAGGCCCAAACAGACTAGACCGAGCATGCCACATATCAAACTAAAACTTTAGGGAAGCAGCTAGATTCCCAAACAGAACATTTAAGTCATGTTAAATGCCACGTAGTCAAACTAAAACTTTAAGGAAGCAGCTACATCCCCAAACAGAACAGTTTTCCTGAAAACAGGAGATTCCAATCTACCCAAGTCAGTGTAATAAAGTCTCCTCTGCTTTACTCTTTAAAAAAGTAACATGAAGTAACTTGATATTAACCAATCAGCTTCTTTTTCTACGGATTTGTTTCCTTATTCCTACCATAAGAAAACCCACTATTCTGCTATTGTCCAGTGAGAGCTTTCATTCTAGTTTGCAGAATGGAGGCCGTCAGATTCATGAATTGTGAATAAAATCCAATTACATTGGAACTAAATTTATTATAATTATGTTTTTTTGACAGAAGACAGAAAAAGAAGTCCTTTGTTTTGGAGCATCAAATTGTTTAGATCTGTTTTTAAAAGTTAGTTCAGGCAGGACACAGAGGCTCACACCTGTAATCCCAGTGCTTCGGGAAGCGAAGGCAGGTGGATCCCTTGAGCCCAGGAGTTCCAGACCAGCCTGAGCAACATAGTAAAAACCTGTCTCTACAAAATACAGATAAATTATCTGGGTATGGTGTTTGTGTGTACCTGCAGTCCCAGCTATTAGAAAAGCTGAAGTGGGAGGATGGCTTCAGCCCAGTAGGTCAAGGCTGCAGTGAGCTGTGACCATTGTACTCCAGCCTGGGAAACAGAAAGATCCGGTCTCAAAAACAAAAAAAGAGAAAAGTACAAAATGCTTGCATTATTAGCAGTCACATTATTTTTAACATAGTAAACTGGAGAAGGATATTTTTTCTCCTCTAATTAAATGTATAGTTTTATGACATCTTAATAAGAATTATCTCACCTACTTAATTATATCTAGTAATGAGTAATTCATTAGTCATTGCTAGAAAAGCCTTCCAGCTATGCTTAAAGCAGAAGAGGAGGTTTGCATTATAGACACAGAGAAGGTATCCATGGCTGGTGCACATGCCATCTTTTGTATATTCTTGGGTTCATCAATCCCTTCCTACTGTTCCTAACATCTAGATCCTTTCTACTCCAAGTGTGGTCTCAAGCTCAGTAACATTTGCAGCACCTGGGAACGTATTAGAAATGCAGCATCTCAGTTCCCATGCCAGACCAATAAAATCAGAATCTGCATTTTTAAAAAATTCCAGGAATTTTAGGAACATTTCATATTGATTGAAAATGATTTACCAGGTCATTGAGGAACCTAATCACAGTTGCTTACAAGTAGTCTTTACAAATTCTTGTCATCATTTTTGAAATTGCTATCTTAATTCACTCACTTTGCTTAACATTTACATTTTAGGAAAACTTTCATTCAAATAATAAAATATTTCCTTAGATATGATAAAGCCTTAAATTCTCAACATTCACATAGATTTCTAGGTGCATTTTCTTCAATAGAGACTCAGGCCTGGAAAGTGCACACACAGAGAGAAAGAGAGTGTCTAGATGGTCCATGACTTAGGTTTTAGGGTTATTACAGAGAATGAATAAAAATAAAGCCCTTATAAAGAAAGTCCATAGAAGGGGGACAGACGGTTGGGTATTGTTCTTTGGTGGCTAAAATTGGATAGAGGAAATCCATCTACACATACAGCTACAATCTCAGAAAGGCCTCTGGATCTAAGAATTGCGATGTTTTATAAGATGCTGAAAGCACTGTAATTCCCTTTTGTTTCTGTTATTCCTTGGATGTATTCCTCATCTTTCCTTTCATTCACAAAGTGGCTTTTGGGTTTGTCTTCAGAGACAGTAAAGAAAAGAGGATCTAAAGATACTACATGTGGTTTCAGAGCCAGTTTTGAAGAAATAGAATCACAGGAGCCACAGACTAAGGGGCAAACAATTAAGAGTCCTTACTACCTGCAGCAACATAATAAAACAAACTTGATAAGTAGCCCTAAGCTTTAATGACACAACAGGTAATATGTGATTCTTACAGGCATACATTTGGCACTAAATACATTTTCAAATATTATTTTTGAAAGAAAGTTTGCTGCACTTGTTTAATGCCAATTGGAATGAGAAAGTAGGTGATAATGGAGAAGCCTGAAGAGGAAAAAGCAGCTTAACTTGGCTAGTCTATGATCAATTGAAGAGAAAATAAATGAAAGATATTCAGAGTCATGTTATGATGAATGTTATCTCTTACAATAAGAATTATTTACAAAACCCTTTGACAATTTTGGAAATCAATTCACCTGAAACTAATACATTATAGACAATACATTCAAATTTATAAAATTTTTGGACTTCAAAGCTTATTTAAAATAAACAATAATTGCTTTTAATGACAAAATGCACGTCACTGATAGATAATACACTTTATATTAAAGAAGAGGAATAAGTCTAATGTTTTTCTGCATCTTCTTGAACATACAAGAATCATAATTTTCCACATTTGTTTTTGTACAGCAAGCCCTGCAGAAGTGTTCTGTCAAAGCTAAAGGAAAAATAAAATAATTTAAAAGTGTTTCTTCACAGTTTTGAAGAGGGTACAACCCAGAATTGCTATTTAAAATTAATTTTATTGTTAGAGGTCTGCTAATATAACTTAAAAGAATTCAATTAAACTCAATAACCTGGTTTGCTAATAAATAGAATAATGTTGGTAAGCCCTCTTATCATCGAATTTACTTAATAACCCTACATAAAGTTTTTCAATCTTAGCATATTCTACTTTACATAAATAAAATTACATCTTCCATGTGTTTTTCTTAGTTTGAGACACTATGTGTAATTTTGGTGTAAGATAACAAAGGAAAAATAAGAAACAAATGAAAACTGCAATCTTTAGAAACCTTGGTTGATTATTCCTGTTTCTCAACAATTAAAATGTAATTCACTCTGTTTTTTTTTTTTTTTTTTTTTTTTTACTGTGTTCTTTCTCTCCTTAACACTGAGTTTACTGTTTTGTTATATGGTGGATCTCAAAGTTTTCAGTTTAGAGTATGTGTAAAGGAGGGGCAATAAAAGTGAGCAGCTAAACAGATAATGCTAACTAGGCATGGTTAACTACATGAACACATGAACCATTCATTACTGATAATTACTATACTACCCAGCAGACAACCAGTACTACTGTGGATAATAGCAACCATTTTGTGGAAGTTTACTTGTATAAACATCATGCAAGGCATTCTATACATGTATATACATATATATACACATACGTATGTGTATATATATATACATATATGTATATATATACATACACGTATATATACATGTACACATACGTATGTATATATACATATACATGTATATACATTATCATATATACATGTATATATACGTGTATGTATATACACGTATATATGTATATGTATATATATGTGTATTATATACATGTGTGTATACATATATACGTGTATATACATACACGTATATATATATACACATGCATGTACATACACGTATATATGTATATCTATCTATCTATATATAGATAGATATGTATAGAATATATATCATTATAGATACATATTGTATATATATTGTGTAGAATATAGACATATATAGAGAGAGACATTTATTTTATTTGCAAAAAAAAACATTTAAACTAGCTTAAACAAAATATATTGAATCGTAACTAGTAAACAAAAATAAGTCTTGAGACGATCAAGGATAAAATTTCACCAGACTCTCTCTTATAGCTGTTATTTATTGTGCTTATTGTCTTTCCCTGTGACTGGGGACTAATTTTACTCAAGAGGATTAAGGATAAAACTGCCAGGTTTTCAAGGTTTACACATCCCCCAGCTTTGTCACTAACTGAAAAAAAAAAAAATTCCAAACCCCGACTCCAAAGAAGCAGAAAATTCTTAAGAAGAAGCCCCATGGGGTTTGTCCTAGACCAATTGTGAAGACAATGTCAGAATTCTTATGTAACAGCCTAGAATGGATTGAGTAATTTAGAACAATTACCATAATCAGGGAAGTAGCACAGTTCCTTATATATTTTAAATACGTTGTATATACTGCGCTTGTGTGTGTGTGTGTGTGCACGCACACACACACACACACACACACATATCGTAGGCACTGGGAACCAAAGCAGTGATCTTGTTTCCAATCTTATTTCTAATTTTCACAAGAACTATTTAAGCTATAAACATAATTGTATTTTATGGAGGGGTCTCTTCATTCACATGTTAGTAAATTGTAGGTCTGAGATCTGAATATAGATTTGTCTACTGTTGTCAACAGAAACATCTTTAGACCAGGGCACACATGGCTTGCCTCAGTCCACACCTCCAGAAATCCCTGTATTTCCTTTTATACTCATACCTTGGAATCCAGTATTCACACTGTCTTCCCCCAAAATATCTAAGTCCGCCTTTGGGTCCAGGGATTGGCTGATGGCTGACAGTTCCATCCTGCAATAGGTTTGTCATTTCTTTGGGATGAGCATGCCTTTCTTTTGAGAATTTTCTAGACTCCTGCTCCACAATGCCAAGGGTATCATCTGATGTTTTCTCCTGCTTTAGATTGATGTGGGGACTGTGTGTTCTTCTCATTCTTTCTTGAGCTGTGCTAGACCAAGGATAGGAATTCCTTGTGCAAATGGGACCAACTCTTCTCATTCTACTCGTAGGCTCATAGTCTGTCCAATCTGCTGGTGCAGTTATGTGGAAGGCAAAAGTGTTTTAATATTGAAGGAGCTATTCTAAGAATGCTATAAATACAGCCTAAGGATTTTAAGAAGACTTATTTAAAATATGTTTTATATTTATAGAGGGTTAAATTCACATGACAATAAATGAAATTATGCTTCACATGTTCCTGAATAGTCTGAGTAAGACATACCTTTATGGTCATCATCAACAAAACAGGGTATCAACTTTTTTTTGAGACAGGATCTCACTCTGTCACCCAGGTTGGAGTGCAGTGGCACAATTATGGCTCACTGCAACCTCAAGCTCCTCCCACCTTAGCCTCCCTAGTAGCTGGGACTACAGGTGTGCATTTCCATGCCTATTTTTTTTTAAATAATATTTTTAGAGACAGAGTTTTATTGTGTCTCCCAGGCTGGTATCAGACTCCTGAGCCCAAGTGATCCTCCTGCCTTGGCCAATGTGCTGAGATTACAGGCATGAGCCACCACACCTAGCCAGTAACAACTTTTGAGAGTCACTAGAAGCCATCACAGGAACCCCCAAAGAATTATGCAATGTCATGAGTAATATTGTGATTGACTTGAAATAAGTGGTATTAGGGAGCTGCAGAGGCAAGAAGATCAATATTCTTTCAATATTAACACGAGAGCCATGGTATTATGAGTAATAACAAAATTACAACTTCTTTCTAGAAGTAGAAAATATGAAATTAGCCAAGAACAGCATATTTAGCAATGAAAAAAAAAAACATGAAGTGTTGGTTCTTGAACTGAAATAGGAAGAGAGGGTATCTGAAGTCTAGGAAAAATATTTACAAGTCTTCATGGGACAATAAGTAAATATATAACTACTTTTTCTCTGCCTACAATTCTAAACATGTACCAACATTTACTACACTTCACATGGGTCCATTCGTTTCATAACATATTTTTAAATCAAATGGTTAATATAATTAAGCCCCTGCCAAAAATAACCTGACTGGAGACCAACATGATTTAGTGGCCTGGTGGCAGCCCTGGTCTTTACCACACATCCTTTGAAAATGGATAAATGAAATAGCTATAATCCAACGTGTTAAGTGATATGGCCCTGTATAAGTACTGTAGAAAAAGTGCATAAATTGCTTTGGAAAACTGATAAATTTGGCTATAGGGTCAGAGAGTGGGAAAAAAAGAGATGATGTTTGAGTGAATTCTCAAAATATTCACTGATAGAGATACTATTTCTTAAATAATATTTATTAATGAATTATTAAAGTTTGAAAGAATGACAAAGGTGGGATGAAAAGGTGAAGCTGGTATCAGATCTTGCAAAGCAATTTTTCTTTGTAGAATATTGTCAAGATGTTTATCACATTGAAAATAAAAGCAATAACTGGGCTTAATACAGTTAGAATATTTTGATCCAAACTATACTGTGCATCAAAGGTAAAAATAAGTTTGTGCTGGCCAACACAAACTCAAAATAAGAAAGTTCTGAATGTTTAAATGTGTCTCCATAAATAAGATTAGTTGACCAAAAATAACTTAATTATCACTCAATAAGAGATGGCTTGGAATAAATAATTCATTGGTGGGGGGGAGGGAAGTATCCTTTGAGTTTATGATGTAAAAGGAAGATAAACCTTATTTACAGCTCTAAATAGCATAACATCGGTTTTTAAAAGCAAGACTCCAAAGTAATCTGTAGTAAAAGATACTACTACTGCTTGGTAGCTAACAGCTATGAGTGTGGCAGCCTCAACCCACCATACAATCAAATCTCAGTTTTCACACGTATCAGATGTGAGACTACTGAAAATTACTTAATCACTCAATGCCTTATCTGAAAAAAGGATATAGTAGTACCTATCTCAAATAATTATTTAAAAAATAAATTGATTAGTGTTTATACATTTTCAGATCACTTTCTAACGTATAAAAATGAATAATAAATGGCATTTATAATTAATTAACTCTGAAAACTCTGATCATCAAGGAAATTTGCTGAGTTGTAGGAGACCAGAAGTCATTAATACTGTAGTTAATGTAAGCTGTGTAAGTCACATCCTTCATGTGGGGATGGATTCCAAGACTTCTATTACCTTCTGCAACTGGATCCCAAATGGGAGCTGGTAGGCGGTAGAGTGGACGGGCTAAGCATGCATGGGAAATTATGTTGTTACAATTTTGTCTTTTTATAGAGATTTCATTTCTTTTAAAAATCTTCACACCATTAACAAAATCAAATTTAATTTCCAAAAATCAAAATTCCAGATGGATTGCAAGTTTAGATATAAAAGTTTCAAGAAGAAAATATGATAAAATATCTAAATGAAAAGATTGACACAATGAAGAAAGTAAAAATGGAAGCTGCATTTTGGGAGCATATATGTCCATACATAGACAAGTGACTGATTCATGTCCAGAATAAATAATTCCTACTGATCAATAAGAAGAGGCAGAAAATCAATATGCATACACATACACACACATGCAATATGACTATATACACACACACATAAACGTATACATATCATATACATATACATATATGTATTTGTATATAGATATGTGGACAGGGTCTTGCTCTGTCACCCAGGTCGTAGTGCACACACTTGAACATGGCTTACTGCAGCCTCGACCTTCTGGGCTCCCACCTCAGCCTACTGAGTAGCAGATATTACAGGCAAATGCCACCACACCCAACTAATGTTTTATAGAGATGGGGTTTCACCATGTTTTCCAGGCTAGAAGCAAATATAAATCAACAATATGATACTGGAAAATAATCCAGAAACAAAAGCATATGCTATGAGATTTTACTCATGTAAACTTCAAAAAGCAAAAGGGAAAAAAAAAAAGTGGAAAACAAAACAAGACAGTCTAAGGTGTTTTGATGTAGGATAATGGTTACTGTTATGGAAAGTATTCATGTGGCATGACCATACATGTAAAGTGTCAGGTTTTGGTAATGGTCTATTATTTGGTTGGTTATACAGTTTTGTCAACTCCAAACATTCATTTGACTCTATATATGATTTTTATACTTTTCTGTAATAGGTTACAAATCAATATAAGGTTAATTTCTTTCTTAAATTTTCATTGTTGAAAAGGGCGTTATTTCAACATCATGCTGAACATCATGCTTTGGATAGAGGTAACAGTCAGAGACTGCAAATTACCAAATAATGTCTTGCAAGGCAGGGCAAGCATTGTACATTTCAACAGATGAAGCATCAAGAGCTAAATATGATGGTAGAAATGGTGAGCTCTGGGTATGGCAGAGGTCGTGAAACAAAGGGAGACTCAAGAAAAGTTTTGAACAAATTAATGAATATCTAGAGGTGAGAAAAAGCATGATGCTTCCAAGCACAAGTGGTTGTATGTACTGAGATACTGAAAAGAGGATAATTGTCTTGTTACTTAAAACTAATTTATTCTAAATATAACAAACAGATACTGACTTTTTTGTTACTGAAGAGCTGAAGGGTAGAAAATCATGGTTATAAAGGAATAAGCTATGATATATAGTGTAATAACTTAAATTTTGAGCCAAAGCTTAATCTCATCTTTGGAAGAGCCTAATCCAGAAAATAATTTTACATAAGAAAATCATATGCAAAACTTCAAAATTAACATTTTTTTTTACAAACTTACTGTGCCTAGGAAGTCATCTCTGAAAATTATTCTCAATTAACCCTAATAATAATCTGTGGTGAAAGCTAATAGTTAAGCCAACTTTAGAGGTCTCAGTTTATTTTGGTAGTATGTTCAGGGTCACAGAGCTGGTCAGTAGCAGATACAGGAATGAAATTTAGACATAATATTCCCTTTATGCTCTTCCCAATAAGTTTATGGTATAAAATAAAAGGTCAAGTATTCATAAAATCAAGATTTGTACAGGAGTGGTTTTTCATAATCAGAGATTCCGGCAATTTTAGTAACTATGATACAAAATTAAAAATCCTAAAGAAAACAGAATATAATATATTGTTAATTACTATGGTCACTATGTTGTACTTGAAAAATGCTAAGACAGTGGCTCTTAAGTGTTCCTACCAGAAAAACATTAACGATATGCATTAACTATATATTGCACATATAAATTAGCTATTTTAGTCATTGCACAATGTATATATATTTCAAAACATGGACATGACAAATACATATGTTTATTTATTAATTACAAAATAACTAAATAAAAACATCTATAGACATTTAATTGCATAAAAGTAAAACTTTGCACAACAGAAACATCAGAAGCAAGGTAAAACAGCAAACTGCAGAAAATAATTGTTGTTTATATTATAAATAATATAATATTCTAACAGCTTTTAAAAAAAATAGAAAGAAAAATTATCAACTACCTTAAAGAGAATGTGCTGGGAATCTTAATAAAACCTTCATAGAATAAATGCAAATAGAACTTAAACATATAAAATATGCTAAACCTCAATTATAATAAGATAGTTGCAAATTAATACTTCACTGAGATAGATTTCTCTCATCTCAGATTAACAAAAAATCAAAAGTTTGATAATTGATTTAGTTGACAAAGCTTAAGAAAATGAATTCTCAGATATTGCTATTGGGAATGTAAGATGTTACTAGTCCTATGGAGAGGAATTGGCCACATATTAAAAAATTATATAGGCAAAATTATGCAAAGGCAATTTAATGAACCAAGAGTTGTAATAACAAAATACTCAATACATTCAAAAAGCCCACATATGGGGGACTCACTGAACAAACTATGAAATATCCAAGAAATGCAGTTATGAGAAAATGCAGTTGGAAACACTGAGATATCTCTGTGTATACTAAAGTAAATGATATTCAGCATGTAAGGCTAAGCGAAAAGGTGAGACTGAGACGAGTGTATGTAATATTTTGCCATTTAACAAATATAATATAAACATATATATGTTTACGCTATACGTTTGTTTGTGTGTAAAGAGATGATACAGAGACATTGGTGTAAAACACTACAAAATAGTAAAGTTAAACATAATATTAAAACAAAATTTTTAAGTAAGAGGGAAAAAAGTCAATAGGGCAACCAGAATAGCCATAGAAACCAAACTCCTCTCAGTATGTATTTGTTATATAGATCTTCTGTGAAACTAGGTATATTTTACATGCAAAACAGAATTAGCTTTTCACAAAATTCCTAAAAAAAGCAAAATGAAACAAGGTATATAAATTGTGAATCAAGCTGATGTCATAACCATTAGAGAGGAACAATTCCAAATGCTCATGAAACATCATAATTTGACTATATATATCAAATGAGGTATTTCACAAGTTTTATATGCTGATAAGGACAAAAACAAGCACAAGAAGTATTTTAAATTCTCAGTCATACTGTTGTCTCAGTCATACTGATGTTATTTTTATTTTGAGACAATAGTGTGTACCTTATGGCTAAAATAAATAAGTTATTCTTCTGGCACTTTTGACAACTGTGATTTTGGGATGAAAGAAAGGAAATAAAGATGGAAAGTGAAAGAGGTTAAGTAATAATCTTGGTACAGAATTTGAATAAGAAGTATCAATATAAATTTATGAAGCCTTTAACTGAAAATAAAAATGCATGTAACCTATCTTTGTCCACTGAAAAGTCATAGAAATGATGACTTTTCATCATTTCATCATAGAATGACTGACCCAGCAGCAATATTTAACCATGATTTTGTCTCCGACTTTTATTTAATGATAAAAGGAACCAGGAAACTTTGCAAATATTTAACATTAGATCTAAGGCAGAAAATGCAGGAGATACACATGGAGTATCTTTTGTCATATAGAACACAATAAATCTTTTAAGTATTATTTTCTGTAGAGTTAAAAGTATTTGGGAGTAAATTAGAGCTGCACTTGGCCAAAGCTGAGACATTTTGGAGGATACTAGGAAAGTAACTTATTTTTAAAACCAGTAAATAAAAGTAAAAAACAAAAATCAAAACAAAACTATTTACCTTGATTTTCCATAAAATCTATAAGTGAAGTACCAACAATGTTGAAGAGTGGGGAGTTTTCTTAGAGAACTATTTGAGTTAATAGATGATGAAAGCATGATTGTATCGGACAAGCACAATTTTCCCTAGTGGAAAAGTAAAGCTAGGCAATGATCACCAATGGCTGCTTGTATCATACAAAGAAGGGCCAGATACCATGTCCCTCTTAATGGAAGTATGTTTGCAAAAGAGAGAGAGAGAAAGGGTCAACCCAGAGTCAACTCAAAATCTGATCAAACCTTAAGCCACAAGATCTAAATACCAATTTACAGGAAATGTAGGAAACAAATAAAAATGTTAATTGACATCATAGTAATGTAATCAGCACAATCCAGTTTGTGGAAAACTGTAGAACAAACTCAGTTTCATCAACAAATCAACTATAAATAAAAAAAAAAATTCATAGAGGATGAACTCATAAATTAAAAGATACTTGAGAAATCTCAATTACTCATTATAAATATACCTTCCTGAATTGTGTTTAAAGATGTGTGTGTGTGTGTGTGTGTGTTTGAAATAATTTGTAAAAATTGAATACCAACTAGGTACTTGATTATATTAAGAAGTTATGCTTATGTTAGCTATAATAACTATTGTGGTTATGTTAATGAGAACCCTTACTTTGAAAAATATCTACAAACATATTTATGACTGAAATTGATGTCTGTAAGTTGACGTTTGTGGATAAATATGACGTCTTGGATTTGCCTAAAATATGCGGGATCAGAAGTAAATGGTATAAATATCAAACAATAATAGAGTAGGAGTTAAAGGTGAGCACCAGGTACTTAGGGGTTCACTGTACTAGTGCCTACCCTTTCATAAATATTTAAAATTTTCTACAATAAAAAGTTAAATACATATATATAGTTTTATTCTAATAATATTTATAAATATTCAATGGCATTTTCATAGCACTGGTATTTAAAGAGTTGTATCCCATAGAATCTAAATCAAGCACTCCTGTATGAAATTTCTTGCAAAATGACAGTGTGCAGTTTATAAATTTCTTTCCATTTGTACAAAATCATTTGCAGAAGTGAAATAAGAACTGTCTCAACCATTCTTCAATTTTACTTTCATTGTCTTCCAAACTCTATTTTTGTTGAACTATCAGACAAATTCTGTTTTATGAGGTAGAATAATTTAATCTAAGGATCAAACAGGAGCCAATGTGGGTATCCATGACCTCAAATTAGAATGATGTACCTGTTTTTCCATCATGAAAAAAATAATAGATCAATAACAACATGAAAATTTTGGCTAAATCAGTCATGGGTTAGCCATGCCTTTTCTCTGTTAAGAAGTTTCTTTATGCATGATTCTTTAGGATAAAGCTGTGAGTTTGTAATTGTAATGAGGATTAAATGAGTCAGCCACACATAAAAACACACACTATTAGATTATCTAGTAAACTCTAGCCTCAAATATGTCTTCTTTTACAAGAATTAAAGACTACAGAGTTTGACATTTATTACTAGAATGATTGATTTTTTTTGTACAGATTTAAAAACACTATCCTTGCTCTACTTTTTACGAATTTGGAAAGCTATTGAGCTTCAGATGTTGGGCCTTAAATCCAACATTTCAATATATAAGAAGTTACACTTAAAGAGACAGAACCACTATAGGAAATAAATTTTTGCTGGGCGGAATGGTTCACACCTGTAATTCCAGGACTTTGGGAGGCTGAGGTGGGTAGATCACCTGAGGTCAGTAGTTCAAGACCAGCCTGGTCGACATGGTGAAATCCCATCTCTACTAAAAATACAAAAATTAGCCAGTGTAGTAGCACACACCTGCAGTCCTAGCTACTCAGGAGGCTGAGGCAGGAGAATCACTTGAACCCAGGAGGCAAACTTTGCAGTGAGCTGAGATTGAGCCACTGCACTACAGCCTGGTTAACAGAGCAAGACTATGTCTAAAAAACAACAAAAGAAAAAGAAAAAGGAAATAAATTTCTTATCAGGAGTAGCCCTTTGATTTTTAATGTATCTTGTGTTTAAGGGAAACAGCAAAGCATCTTGTAGGCCTTTCTTATTCATGCTGAGATTATCTGGAGGAATTAAATATATGAGAAAATCTCCCTTCTTACTAAATTTGAGGGATTTGGGGAAATCTCAAAATCCCCTAAATTTTGAGAATGACATATATGCAAAATAAGGAATAAAGCAACTTACCAAGGAACTATTACTTTGTGAATTAGAAACAATAAGATCAGGTTTTGAGCTGCAATGTTTTCTTCCCCATTTTATCAAATTTATATTTCTATTTAATTAGGATTATATATATGACACTGCTGTTTATAATTTTCTTTAAAAAAATTGAAGTTTTACTTTGACTAAAGACAAGAAGTTTTATTTTGACATTTAGAGCTAACTTGCGTGTTTGTCTTCTGTAAACATTTCAAACATATTTATACATTTATTAGGGTATATATAAAAATGGAAAAGAAATATAGTTATTCCTCAGAATCCATAGTGGATTTGTTCCAGGATCACTCCCAATACTGAAATCTGAAGATGTTCAAGTCTCTTATATGAAATAGCATAGTATTTGCATATAACCTACACACATCCTCAAGTCATCTTTAGATTATTTAGAATACCTAATGCAATGTCTACACATTATTTCATTCATAAGGAGTCAACAGCAAATTCAAGTTTTGCTTTTTGGAAATGGGACTTTCTGAATACTTTCTGTTTCTGGTTGTTGAATTCATGGATATGGAATCTACAGATATGGAGGGCAGACTGTATCTCTCCACTGACATAAGAAGCAGATAGTGTGATCTACCTCTATGAATTGAGTAATGTAAACTTGATTTTGAAAATGTAAGTAGAGCTTATATACTGGTGGTTACAAAGTTTAAAATCAAAACAAGAATAGCCTATAATGACTGTAGTCTTCAAAGTTAGAGTATATATGTGCATGTATAATTGCTTCTGCCTAATGTGAGTAAATGTGTCCTAATGTAGATAGGTAACCATGTGAATTACCAATTGATAATTCTTCAGAATTTGGACATTCTAAAAATTGGTTAAAAATAATAAAATTATTAATTTTAACTTTTGTAGATCAAGGAGAAAAAAGCCCATGAGATTTCATTTTGTCATTTTTCTCAGCCTTTCAAAATTTTCCAATCTAGGTTCTCAATAAACAAATTTTACAAGTGAAACTCAGTTGTGTAGTAAGAGATAGTTACATTTCAATTATTAGATATGTCACTTACAAACTGAATGGGATTTTATATCATTAATCCCATTCATTACCACTCTGCGTCTCTGCCTTTTTTTTTGAGATGGAGTCTTGCTCTCTCATCCAGGCTGGTGGTGCATGCCTGTAATCCCAGCTACTCAGGAGGCTGAGGCAGGAGAATTGCTTGAACCCAGGATGTGGAGGTTGTGGTGTACAGTATAGTGGGTAAGAGTTTGATTACAATGTGCACACTCCACAGATTTGAATCCCAGTTCTGCTACCTGGTGTGATCTGAGCTCACTGAAATCTCAGCCTCCTGGGTTCAAGATATTCTCCTGCCTCAGCCTCCCAAGTAGCTGGGATTACAGGCACCCACCACTATGCCCAGCCAACTTTTCTATTTTTAGTAGAGACGGTTTTTTGCCATGTTGGCCACGCTGGACTCAAACTCCTGACCTGATCTGCCCAACTTGGCCTCCCAAAGTGCTGGAATTGTAGGAGTGAGCCACCATGCCCAGCCCTGTCTCTGCCCTTTTTGATGCGACTTTGCAGTTCCTCTTGCTAGAGGCAGAGACTACATCTCTCCTCACCAATGTTTAATCAATTGTGAGTAGACGTGACAATGGGCCAGCTTGGGTCCAAATTCCATAAGTCATTGCAGGTCTCCACTCACCCCTTTTCCATTTCTTCTGTTATTTATAAAAGCATGCACTGAATAATGCATAGGCCCAAAAGAATGAGAGATACATGAAACTCCTGTGAGGCTATTCTTGGCTTGCAGCTAAACTCAGCCAACTCCAACCAGTTCACATGCACTACTGCCAAGCCTCAGTTGCATAAATATAACAAAAACAAAATATAATTATTATTTGAGATTTTTTTTTGTTATTTAGCATTACAATGGCAAACGCTAATTCATGCATTGGTTACAGAACTAAGACACTGTTATTAAACCTTAAAAGTGTTACAGAGGCTGGGGACAGAGCAGAAGAGGATAGAAACCACTATTTGATGCTAGAAAACACATTATCTATAAATCTCAATTTCCCCTTTGGCAAAACTGGAAAAAATAGAACTATATCATAGATACAGTGTAAATATTTAATTGGATAATGTATTTCAGCTGCTTAACCAGTGCTTGGCACATACAAATTACAGTCAACAAATGTTAGTTTTAGACATTTTTATAATTGCTATGTTCAACATTCATAGATTTCCTAAGTTTGCACTCCAGGAATGACTTTAAATATCCTAAAAGCCATGAAACAAAATGTAAAAAAGAAAATAAGCAGCACCTTGCTCATCAACATATCATATCTTATCAAATTATTCCAGTTCAAACCTTCTAATCTATTCATTTTCCTGACAACAATTCGAAAGGTTCTTTTAAGCTAACAACTATTAAATTTTTAACACATCAGCAAACATACTAAAAGAGTATTAATGTGACCTCACAGTAATCTCATCAAATAGGTATGGATGTTTTATTTCTATTATTATTATTATTCTCAGTTGATAGGTGAGGAAATCAAGACACAGAAAGCAAGGTAACATCCTCATAGTTAACACTCCAATAGGGGAAATGACTATGATTTGAACCCAGGATCATCTGGTTACAAAGCCCTTGCTCCTGCTCCTTATGCTTTGCAGAAGCTTCGTGGAGCATAGAGGGTCTATCTGACATCATAACAAGGTGATTACAGTCAGCAATAATTTATTGTACATTTTAAAATAACTCATTGAAGAGTGGAATCAGAAAGTTCCTAACACACACACACACAAACACACACACACACACAAAATAAATGCTTGAGATGATGGATACCCCAGTTACTCTGATGTGATTCTTACATATTGTATGCCTGTATCAGAAGATCACATGCACCCCATGAATATATATACTATTATGTACATCTATTAAAAATTTTAAAAATAAATAATCTGGCTACATCTAGAAACTAACTGCAGAGCTTTGGAAATATGCCCATACCCTGGCCTACCCTCCACAGGTTCCGACTTCATTGATCTGAATCAGGACCAGATCAGATCCTGATTCAGATGGAAAAGAAAAACAGGTAATTCTGGAACATAGCTGTGATTGAAAACATTACATTGGCTGGGCGTGGTGGCTCATGCCTGTAATCCCAGTACTTTGGGAGGCCGAGGTGGGTGGATCACGAGGTCACAAGTTCGAGACTAGCCTGGCCTACATGGTGAAACCCTGCCTCTACTGAAAATACAAAAAATTAGCCAGGCATCATGGTGCATGCCTGTAATCCCAGCTACTCAGGAGGCCGAGGCAAGAGAATTGTTTGAACCCAGGATGTGGAGGTTGTGGTGTATAGTACAGTGGGTAAGAGTTTGACTACAACGTGCACACCCCACAGATTTGAATCCCAGATCTGCTACCTGAACATATTTTGTTCCTCATTTTCCACAACTGTAAAATGGAGACTATGACTGTATCTACCTCATAGAATTGTTACCAGATAACTTAATGTTTATCAAGTGTTTGGAACAGAATCTGGATATGGTAACTGGTACAATGATGATTATTAAACAAAAAGAGCAGGAATTGAAACAGAAAAAACTCAGTTTAAATGGACGTAACTTCAGTTGTTGCTCTATGCCATATAATTCTCACCTATAAAGTGACACTCAGCTGGGCGTGGTAATCCCAGTACTTTGGGAGGCCTAGATAGGCGAATCACAAGGTCAGAGTTCAAGAACAGCTTGGCCAATTGGGAAAAATTAAAAAATTAGCTGGGTATGGTGGTGGGCACCTGTAGTCCCAGCTACTCGGGAGACTGAGACAGGAGAATAGCTTGAACCCGGGAGGTGGAGGTTGCAGTGAGCCAAGATTGTGCCACTGCACTCCAGCCTGGGCAAGAGAGGGAGACTCTATCTCAAAAAAAAATTAAAATAAATTAATAAAAAATAAAGTGACACTCATGGAGGGTCTTATTTGTCTCTCTACCTCCTTTTTATTTTATGTGAGTTTAATGTAATTTAATTTTATCTATAGTTTTCAAACAAAAATGTGTAACACTAGTAGTAAGTTCTTTTTTTAAAACATTTGAAATGTACTGGGAAATTTGAATGCTGACCTTTGAAGGCTGAAAGCATTCCTAGAAATTTTAACTTGTATAGTCATTCGTAAGTGGCTCACTTCATTCTCACCATTCAAAGACCATAACTGTAGTACAAATGAAACATTTTTGGGGGGTTTAGATAACTCACACATTGCTTTGTAAACACAAGAAAGCAGTACAGGGAGGATGTAGAACTTAGAATCCCTTGAATTTTAATCAAGCCATCTTTAATCAACTCATTTAGAAAACAGCACAATAATAAATTGTCACTGCAATACAATAATTCTGTTCTTCAGGGAAGGTTTGTATTGAGCTATATAGTTTTCTTTTTTCTTCTAAAGAAAAATACAGGAACTAATATTATTCAGGTTTGGGCAACTTCCCAGCAAAAGTTGCTGAGACAAGATAACCTGTGATGGCTTTCATTTTTGTGGAGGTAGACAATTTCAATTTTGAAAGTATCTGCAAATATAGAGGGTGGCACATTATTTCCTGATCCAATTTGGAAGACTAAAAACTTTCTGACTACATGTTCAGTGCTTTTCCTACAAAATCTATTTGGAACGGTCCAATATAAAGATAATCAGGTAAGTCTTGTCTTTTACTGTATTTGTTTCAGGCATTTTTTTCCACAAGCTTTAAAAATATTGTTTTGTTATGAACCAAATTCCTATACTCCATCACGTTGTTTTATAAATATTTATTCAGATTTTGTTTTCCCCAAGAAACTACAACCTTCTTTAGGTTTATGTCTGGGTCTTTTTTAGACATAAATGAATGCATATGTAAGTTTCTGTGCTGTGTGGTGAGATAGCATATTTTTTTCTTCATAAAGATAAATTATTGTTATGTAAAGCTTGAAGGTTGCTGGGAAGGGAGTAGGCAAATGTCATGAGGAAATGAAGGGAAAGAAAAATACAAACCCTTATCTGTTTTACCAGCAAAACTTTCTAAATGGACTCAGGTTTTTTAACTAAGATCCATATGCAAAGTCAGGGTAAACACTTTTGAGATAAATAATACTGCATGCATTGGAAGAGTTAGGGCTGTCAGGGCAGTCCCTACACTGAGTTAAGTTATTGATACAGAAACAAATTTGAGAGAGCTACATTGAGGAGGTAGCAGATGTTGAACCCTCTGCTGCTGCAACCAGCTAGGATCCCTGGGGGAACTGAGTGCGTATAAATAAACGTGATGCCAAAAAAAAAAAAAACACACCCCAATCTGGCATAAACCATTCTTAACCAGGTATAACACCATGGAAGGTGTCATCCTGTCTTTCCCTTGAAGAACTACAGGGGTAAGATAATTGTCTTCACTAATAGCAGTGAGAATAAGAATATGACCAAGTTTGGCCATAACATATGATAGGAGGCTCTTATGTATTTGTGATCTGGTAAGTGCAAAAGGTGTGAACAGTGACAATGCTTTGGTTTAGCTGTGACACTAGGCTTTGGCACTAGAGACTATAAAGGGCAGCATTCTGGAGCAGCCAGAACATAGTAGCAAAAGTAAAGATCTTGTATAGCCCCATCTGAGCTCACTGCAACCTCTACCTCCCAAGTTTAAGCGACTTTCCTGCCTTAGCCTCTAGATTAGCTGGTATTACAGGTGCCTGCCACAACACCTTTCTAAGATGGGGTTTCACCTTGCTGGCCAGGCTGATCTCGAACTCCCAACCTCAGGTGAGCCTCCTGCCTCAGCCAGCCAAAGGATTGGGATTATGGGTGTGAGCCACTGTGCCCATCTGACACTGGTATTTTGGACAAAATTAAGTATTTTAATGTTAATTGCCGCAGATGCAACTAAAGAGGTGTTTTTCGTTTCGTTTCTGTTGTTTTTTGCTTGTTTGTTTTTATTTTCAGGCTTCCCTGGTGTCCCTGGCAGTACCAGGCTTCTTATCTTGGCAAGAACTGTATTGATAGATTCTGTAGAGAGCCCACTATAAGATGTAATCTGGTAAGTCCATGGATATCAAGGGATATATGTGAGCTCCAGATGTATTGGCAATGAGACAAGATTCCTGAACATCACAAAAAAATCCAATAGACATACTGACTCCCTACATACTCGTATTTCTGGAGATACAAGTTGAATATTTTATGCAGCAAAAACTTGGCAATACCTTGCTACTTTAAAATACTTAGTTGCTTAATGATCCTTTTAGTTCTGTGAATCAGATATTAATGTAGAACATGGCAGGACCACTCGGGATCTTCTGCCTGGCCTGGTGAGCAATTCCATCCTAATCTTAGTTCTCCATTTTCTAGCTAGTCCAAATCTCTGAATTTATTGTCTCAGATGCCTATTTCTTTCCAAATAATCCACCGATATCTAAACTCACTCCTCTTCTCTTTTTATTCCCTATTTTTTTTTTTTTTTTGAGACAGAGTCTTGCTCTGTTGCCCAGGCTGGAGTGCAGTAGTGCAATCTTGGCTCACTGCAACCTCTGCTTCCCGGATTTTAGTGATTCTCCTGCCTCAGCCTCCCAAGTAGATAGGACTACAGATGTGTGCCACCACGCCTGGCTATTTTTTTTTTTTTTTTTGTATTTTTAGGAGAGATGGGGTTTCATCATGTTGGCCAGGATGGTCTTGATCTCCTGACCTTGTGATCCACCCGCCTCGGCCTCCCAAGGTGCTGGGATTACAGGTGTGAGCCACTGCACCCAGCATGTCCTACTATAAGACATCATTTTCAAATCAACTAATTAATATACCTAATATAACAAGGAAATTTGAGCTAATTATCTGTTTTCATACCAAAACATTACATGTGTTAATTCTATTTTTGGGTAAATCTTCTCTAGCTCTTCACAGAAATTAAGTAGACTTTTTTGTTGTTTTATTAATGACTTTAGCTTTTAGAACAGTTTTGGATTCACAGCAAAATTGAGAGGAAGGTAAAGATATGTCCTACATATACTTTTCTTCTCACATGCATAGCCTTTCCCTTTATCGAATCTCCCACCAGAGTAGTACGTTTGTTTCAATCGATAAACCTACACTGAGATATTATTGCCCCAAGTCCATAGTTTACATTAGCATTCACTTTTAGTGCTGTACGTTCTGTGGGTTTGAAAAGCATAAAATGACATACATTCATTATTGTAATATTACACTGAGTACTTTCACTGCCCTGAAAATTCTCAAGCATATGATTTTCTTACTCCTTGTATATACTGTAATTATAGTATTCATGATATTATATTGTAATGTGTATTTCCTATTAAAAGTTTCTTAAAAGTACAAACTGTGTCCTTAATTTTAGTACTGACTGCATTTAACAACCTATAGTGAGATTTTGATGAGTAGTCATTGAAGTCGTATTATATAGAGTTTGTAGCTACAGTCAGTCCTTAATAATAGCTTCCCTTTTCATATCATGCTGACAATGTTAGCAGCCCAGGAGAGATGACTGATGTTTCGAAGACTGGTCAATGAAATGTATTAGTCAGTCTTCAAATTCTATAAAATACCTTAGAGATTACCCAGATTACACGGTATCTGATTCAAGTTACCTCCAAGTATTGGAGGATCTCTAACATATATTTAATATAATCAAGGGGACTTTCCTTAAGAAAAAAAAAATTAATGCAAATTTAGTGCAGTCTTTGAAGGACCCTATGCCTACGTAAATTTCTTCTTTCTGGTATGTGTATAATTACCTTTACTGAACAAGACTGAACTATATTTCCACAAATTTTACTGAGTTTCAGCATAAAAAATAGACATATATGGAATAAAAGAGTATTTTATTTTGAGGGGAAGGAGGAACAAAACTATTACATATATTATTCATTATTTTTATTTAAAATCCCTTATATGAAGATCTATAAGGAATTTTATTTTTCCTCAGAGCGGAGACCAACATACGACCTGATTTTAATTTGTAAACTCATCTGTCTCTTGCTAATCAAATATGAGAACTTTATGACCCAACAATTTCTTCAGTTCTTAGCTGTTAAGAAACTGAGACATAAATAATAGATTTAATCGGCATAACTCTTAACAGCCTTGGTTTTCCGAATTTTATTTTTCTTCTCCTTCCTCCATTTTGATTACTTGGGTTTTCATCTTATATTCTTTTTTTTAACCAAAGTTTTTCCATCTTACTGCATCTATATTTATGTGTAAGATACCTCCAATCACCTGGTATAAATAAATAAGTAAAGTCTGAATTATTCACCTAGGAACCTAGCAACTGAAGAAAAAAACAGGTAGAGATGGAAATACAGGACTCTCTAGAGATGGTAAATAAGGACAGAGCTATTGAACTTTCATACTACCATTCCCTATCTGTATTCACTCAGCAAAAATCAGGAATACTGTTTTTTCTCCCTCTTGTAATGAGGAGACGTAGGATCAGTGTGAGAGACAAGGGGTAAGGTTAGCCTACCTGGTGTGATTCTTGCAAGGTCAAGGTTAGCAGAAAATGTATCTTGACTGGAGTTGCAAAGAAGCTGACTGGGTACACAGGAAGCTGAGAGTCTAAATGGGTTAGGTAGGGTTGAAGAGGTCACTTAGACAGAAAACAATGTCCTAAGACAAAATAGAAGTCAGAAGCAGGTATGTGAAACCAAAGATGTCAGAAGGGAAAAGTGAAAAGGAAAGAGTGAGGAGCGGAGGAAGAGACAGCCTTGGATTGGCTCCAGTCAATGATACACACTCACTTTCTCATATGTCCTGTGATACAGGGAAAGCTTGGCTATCTTTCCAGGACTAGTTTAAGGGCAGACTCAGGACAGTGTCCACATTGTTTTCTGAGTTCATAGTGGCATTATTCCTAAGAGAAATGAATTTCAATATTTAAACAAACTCAGAAAAGCTTTGAGAACTAGTAATGGTTTAGGTTGTCAGAACAGCATTATGTTCTTCAACTTCATCTACTTCAGATGGTTTCTTTGATAAATCCGATTTACCTTCCTGGGCTGCATCAAGCTTACCTGGGCTTCTTATGCATTAGTGAAATTATGTTTCCAATAATTTCATATTTACCTTGCTGCCACAATTATTTGATCAGTATCCTGACCACACCTAATCTTTATTATTGTGTCTAATTTTTAGGTAAAATACCTATTATGCCCAACATTTTATTTGCTTTACTTTACATAGTGGTTTAAGACACCACATTGACATTTTCAATGAATTAAGTGCAAGAACTCTGAAATAGATCTATCATATAGTAACCCCCACTCCATTTTTTAAGAGGAATAGTCTGAGACAGAGAGAGATTAAGTGACATCTCCAGACATAAAGCCTAAAGATTCAGGAAAGATTGAGGACAAATACTCTAGTTTTCTTATCATAAGTTGAATGTTCTTTGTTTTTTGCTATAGATGTTTCAATACAATTGTTTTGACTGGAATACATTAACATTCTGACCTTACCCACTGTGATGGCTAATATTGAGTGTCAACTTGCTTGGACTGAAGGATGCAGAGTATTATTCCTGGGTGTGTCTGTGAGGGTGTTGCCAAAGGAGATTAACTTTTGAGTCAGTGAACTGAGAGAGGCAGACCCATCATCCATCTGGATGGGTACAATCTTATCAGTTGCCAGTGCCGCTAGAATAAAAGCAGGCAGAAGAACATGGAAGGACTAGACTGGCTGAGTCTTCTGGTTTCCATCTTTCTCCTGTGCTGGATGCTTCTTGCCCTAAAACATGGGACTCCAAGTTCTTAAGCTTTTGGACTCTTGGACTTATACCAGTGATTTGCCAGAGGCTCTCAGGCCTTCAGCCACAGACTGAAGGCTGCACTGTAGGTTTCCCTACTTTTGAGGTTTGGGGACTAGGCCTGGCTTCCTGGCTTCTCAGCTGGCAGACAGCCTATTGTGGGACTTTACTTTGTGATTACGTGAGTCAATTATCCTAATAAACTCCCCATCATATATTCATCTATCCTATTAGATTTGTCCTGTTAGAGAAGCCTAATACACCCACTGTAAGCAACCAAAGCCCACTTGGAAATCCAGGGACATTCCCAATCATCTGTTCATTCACTTTATCAATCAAAATTCATTGAGCAATCTCTGTGTGCCAAGTAGAGTATTAGCTGCTAAAGGCTGGACTTACCTGCTAATTAGATATCATATCAGAAACAGGAGTGGAACACTATCTTTAGGATAATGGCAGAAAGAGTGAAGAGAAAAAATGCAACCCTTGCATTCAAAATTCTACATAAAAGAAAAGCATATGATATGATTGGTTCAAGTATTAATGCCACTGTGTTAACCCAGGCACCAAGTGAACAATGCTTGAATGCAGATGGCTAAGTCTGGAATCTCCCTGATGCCAGCAACATGGAACAGAGAATTGGCTCAGAAGCCACAGGCATCTCCCCAGCACCACTGTAGCTTCTGTCAGCCGTGGAGGTGGTGCCAAATCCAACTAGTCCCACAGCTGCCTCTGCCAGCTGTGCTTCTTTAAATGCTCACAGCTTTTGCTTTTGGAGAGGGTTCAATAACACGTGGAATTAAGGGAGACCCAAAAGTTCAGTGGAGTATATCCAAATCCTTGATAGACTTAGTACATCTGATGCTAATCAGCAGACTGTTCATAAAACAATGAAGAGAGTTGGTGAGTTTGTCCTCTCGTCTCCTAGAGGTACTTCATGTTTCAGGGAAAAGCGAATGAGGTGTGAAATAAAAGAGAGTCGGATCCACGGTCTGACTTTGCCACTACTCTGTGGCCTTGGGCATGATTTCTGAAATCTTATGTTTAATGTTCTTATTTGGGTAAATAAGTATAAGCACACATTTTTTCTACAAGTTTATGTTAAATGTTAAATTCATATGAAGGTGCATGATGAATAACTAAGTGGAATAAAAAAAGTAAGTTGCTGATGAGTATGTATAGCCACTTTTAAATTGGGGAAATTACGGGGATATAAGGAGACTGAGATAGAAAGTAATAGTGTGTTCTCTATAAAGGCATTAGAAAAAGTCTGGAATACTCCAGACCAAAGTGGGAGGGGTGTGGGATTGAAGGGAGTGTAGGCAGACATTTTTGCTTTGTAATTTGTAAGTATTTTGCATAGTGATGGGATTGTAAGTGGAGTTTTACTTTACTCTGTGTGTATGTGTATGTTTTATATAAAGAGAAGTAACAATCCTATGAAGATAGCCTATGTGAAGAGCCCAGATCACACTACATATTCTATGGATAACTTTACTTTTTCCTTTTCTTAAAAGTTTTTTTTTTAAATGGTGAAATTGTCATTTCTGCTTATTAATATCTTCTAAAAGAGATACCAAAAATCCATTGAATAACCTTTGGAGTAGGCAATGTGTAGGATCTAGGATTTTGAGGAAGCAGAATACACTCCTAGGAAAGGGATTGAAGTTATTACCATTGTTTAAAATAATCCTTTCCTGGCTGGGCATGGTGGTTCATGCCTGTAATCCCAGCACTTTGGGAGGCTGAAGGGGGTGGACCACAAGGTCAGGAATTCGAGACCAGCCTGGCCAACATCGTGAAACCTCGTCTGTCCTAAAAATACAAAAATTATCTAGGTACAGTGGCAGATGCCTGTAATCTCAGCTACTCAGGAGGTTGTGGCAGGATAATTGCTCGAACCCAGGAGGCGGAGGTTGCAGTGAACCAGGATGGCACCACTGAACTCCAGCCTGGGCAACAGAGCGAGACTCGGTCTCAAAATAAATAAATAAATAAAATAAAATAATTCTTTCCTGGTTGTGTACTGAGGGAGCCTATTTACTTGTTCTTCTAGGAAGCCTCAGAGTAAAATGGAAACGGAATAATTTGGAATCGAAACAGCTATGTTCTGGCCCTGGCTTTACAACTGAATGTTTGCAAGTCACAGAACCTATGCATGCTAACATTCCTAATCAAAACAGTTGGTTGGTTTCTTTTTCTTTTTCCTATGTTATGAAAATTTAATAATGAAATTAATAAAATTTAAATACTGTGAATGTAATTTGGTCTCTAACTTTATGTGGAAAGTTTTGCTTATAGCAGTAATATTAATGTTTTTTAATATTCTCTCTTCCACATCTATCTTTTGTTAAATTTTAACTTTCATAGGTACATGGTAGGTAGATATATTTATGAGGTGCATGAGCTATTTTGATACAGGAATGCAATGTGTAATAATCACATCAGAGTAAATGGAGTATCTATCACCTCAATCTTTGTATTACAAAGGTTCTAATTATATTCTTTTACCTATTATTAAATGTATAAATTATTTTGACTGTAATCACCCAGTTGTGCAATCCAATATTAGATCTTACTCATTCTTTCTAACTACTTTTTTGCAACCATTAACCATTCCCACTTCCCCATACCCAACTGTCCTTCCCAGCCACTGGTAGCCATCATTCTACTCTTCATCTCCATGAATTAAACTGCTTGGAATTTTAGCTTTTATGAACGAGTAAGACCACGTGAAGTTTTACTTTCTGTGCCTAGCTTATTTCAGTTAATATAATATCCTCCTGTTCCATGTGTGCTGTTGCAAATGACAGGATCTAATTATTTTAATGGCTGAATGCTACTCCATTGTGTGTATGTACCACGTTTTCTGTATTCATTCATCTGCTGATGAACACACAGGTTGATTCTAAACCTTGGCTATTGTGAATAGTGTTAAAATAAACATAGGAGCACAGATATCACTTTATATACTGATTTCCCTTCTTTTGGATATATACCTGGTGGTGGGATTGTCAGATCATGTTGTAGTTTCATTTTTAGTCTTTTTGAGGAACACTCATACTGTTCTCTATAGTGGCTGTATTAATTTACATTCCTACCAACAGTGTATGAGGGCTCTATTTCCTCCACTTCCTTAACAGCGTTTTTTTATTGCCTGTCTTTTGTATAAAAGCCATTTTAACTGAAGTGAGATAACATCCCACTGTAGTTTTGATTGGCATTTCTCTGATAATCAATGATCGAGTACCTTTTCAAATATCTGTTTTCTATTTGAATATCTTTTGAACAATGTCTTTTCAGATATTCTGTGCATTTTAACTAGATTTTTAGATTTTTTTCGTATTGAACTTGAGCTCTCAATATACTCCTGTTATTAATCTTTTGTGAGAGAGATAGTTTGCAAATATTGTTTGCAAATATTTTCTCCTATTTTGTGGGTTTTCACTTTACTCTGCTAATTGTTTCCTTTGCTGAGTGGAAGCTTTTTAACTTGACGTAACACCATTTGTTTATTTTTGCTCTGGTTGTCTGTGCTTGTGGGGTACTACTGTAAAAATCTTTCCCCAATTAAATGTCCTAGAGAGTATACCCAATGTCTTCTTATAGCAGTTTCATAGTTTCAGGTCTTAGATTTAAGTCTTTAACCCATTTTTATTTGATTTTTGCATATGGTGAAAGATAAGAGTCTAGTTCCATTTTTCTGCATGTGGATCTCCAGTTTTCTCAGCACCATTTATTGAAGAAACTGTCCTTTCCCAGAAGTTTGTTCCTGTCGCTTTTATCAAAAATAACTTTACTGTAGATGCATGAATTTATTTCTTGGTTCTCTATTCTGTCCCATTAGTCTATGTGTCTGTTTTTATGCCAGTTACCATGCTGTTTTGTTTACTGTAGCTCTGAAGTATAACTTGAAGTAAGGAAATGTGATGTCAATTTTGTTTATCTTTTCAAAACAACCCAGCTTTTCATTTTCTTTTTTTGCTTGAAAACTTTACTAAAATAAGGATTAAACCTGAAAAAAGAGCAACAAGAATGCTAGCCTTTTGCATAAAATCAGCAAGAAAAAGGAAACAGGGAGAGAAAGAGAGGAAAGGAAGGAAGGAAGGAAGGGAGGGAGGGAGGGGAGGGTAGTGTCCAGCTTTTCATTTTGTTGACTTTTTATATTTTTTACTTTACATTTTATTTCTGCTCTGATTTTTATTATTTATTTTCTTTTACTAATGTTCAGTTTGGTTTGCTCTTGAATTTCCAGTTATTTAAGATGTGTCATTAGGTTACTAATTTGAACTTTTTCTATGTTTTGAATGTAGGTATTTATTGCTATACAATTTTTACTTAGTACTGTTTTTACTGTATTCCATAGGTTTTGGTATGTTGTGTTTTTAATATAATTTGTTTCAAAGATTTTTAAAATTTTCTTCTTAATTTCCTTATTAACTGGTCATTCAGGAGCATATTGTTTAATCTGCATGGGTATGTCTAGTTTTCAAAAGTCCTCTTGTTATTGATTTCTAGTTTTATCTCATTGTGGTTAGAGAAGATATTGATATAATTTTAATTTTTTGAATTGTTTTAAGACTTGTCTGTGGCCTAAAATAAGGTCATCCTTGAGAATGGTCCACATGGTGAGGAGAAAAGTGTGCATTCTGCAGCCCATGGTTGAAATGTTCTGTGAATATTTTCTAGGTCCATTTGGTTTGTAGTGCAGACTAAGACTGATATGGCTTTTGATTTTCTGTCTGGATTATCTGTTCAATGATGAATGTAGGGTGTTGAGGGCTCCATCTTTCATTTTACTGAGGTCTATCTCACTCTTCAACTTTAATAATATTTGCTATATATATGTGGGTGATTCAATGTTGGTTGCATATATATTTGCAATTGTTTTATCCTCTGGCTGAATTGAACCCTTTGTTATTATATAATAACCTTATTTATTTCTTTTTATATGTTTTTTCTTGAAACTATTTTGTCTGATAGAAGTACAGCTACTTCTGCCCTTTTCTGGTTTCCATTTGCATGGAATATCTTCTTCCATCCCTTTATTTTTCATATATATGTGTCTTTGTGTGTTTCTCAAAGGCAATAGATTATTGGATCTTATTGTTTTACCTATTAAGCCACTTTGTGTCTTTTAACTAGAGAGATTAATCCATTTATATTCAACCTTAATATTCATAATAAGGACTTACTCCTGCCATTTTTTTTTTTTTTGAGACACAGTCTCACTCTGTCACCCACACTGGAGTGCAGCAGTGCAATCTCAGCTCACTGCAACTTCCACCTTCCACGTTCAAGCAATTCTCCTGCCTCAGCCTCTCAAGTAGCTGGGATTACAGGCACCCCACCACACCCAGCTGTTTTTTGTATTTTTAGTAAAGGTGGGGTTTCATCATATTGACCAGACTGGTCTCAAACTCCTGACCTTGTGATCTGCCCATCTCTTCCTCCTAAAGTGCTGGGATTACAGGCGTGAGCCACTGTGCCCAGCCACTCCTGCCACTTTTATGTGTTTTCTGGTCTTCTCTTCCTTCCTTTTTTCCTTTCTTTCTTTCTTTGTTTTTTTTTTTTTTTGAAAGTGATTTTCTCTGGTGGTATGTTTTAATATCTCATTTTTAGGTTTTTGTGTCTCTATTGTAGGTTTTTCTTTATTTGAGGTTACTATGAGACATGCAAACAGTATCATATAACCCATTATTTTAAACTGATGACAACATAACACTCACTGCAGAAACAAACTGACAAAGAAGTAAGGAGAAAACTAATATCTCTGTACTTTAACTTCATACCCCTACTTTTTAACTCTTTGTTGTTTCTATTTATATCTTACACAGTTTATGTCTTAAAAAGTTAGTATAATTATCATTTTTGATAGGTTCATAATTTAGTCCTTCTATTTTACATGAGTAGTTTACACAACACAACTGTAGTGTTATAATATTCTGTTTTTTCATGTACTTACTTTAACAGTGAGTTTTGTTCCTTCAGTTGATATCTTATGGCTCATTAATATCTTTTTCTTTCTGATAAGAATTCCCTATAGCATTTCTTGTAGAACAGGTCTGGTGTGGATGAAATCTCTCAGCTTTTGTTTGTCTGGAAAAATGTTTATTTCTCCTTCATGTTTTAGGGGTATTTTCACTGAATATACTATTGTAGGATAAACGGTTTTTTTTTTTCTCTTTACACTTTAAATATTTTATGCCACTCTCTCTAGGCCTGTAACATTTCCACTGAGAAGTCTGCTGCCAAATGTATTAAGCTCCTTTGTAGGTTGTTTCTTTTCTGTTGCTGTTTTAAATATTTTTCTCTTGTTGTTCTTGATTTTTGGAGGTTATTATGTTTTTAGTTAGTCTTATTTATGTTATACATGCTTGGAGTTCTATAACCTTCACATACTTAAATATTAATATCTTTCTTCAGATTTGGAAAGTTCTTCTTCTTTCCAAATTCCAAATACCTCTCTTGACCTCCTCTTTAAGGTCAATAACTCTCAGATTAGCTCTTTTGAGGAACTCTCTAGATCTTGTAGGTGTGCTTCATTCTTTTCTATTCTTTTTTCTTTTGTGTTTTCTACCTGTGTCAGATAGTCTTCAATTTCATTAAACTCTTCTGCTTGACCTATGGCCTGAAGTCAGCAACCTTAGGAATCTCCTTGGTGCTTTATTCTACTGTAGCTGAGCTGGCATTCAAGCCACAAGACAAAGTCTCTCCTACACTTTTCTCTCCTTTTTTCAAGCAGGAAGAATCTGCCTGTTTCCTCCTATTCATGGCTCCCACCACCCAGGGCCCAGGGGACATACTGCCTGAGTCTTGCTGATGTTCATTCATAGCCCAACAGCTCTTTAGTCAGCTTATGATGAATGATACTAGACCTGGAACATTCCCTTAAGGGAAGTGGTTTCCTTTCTGGCCTAGGATAAGTGCAGAAATTCTTTCTAGGAGTCAAAGCCTGGAATTGGGGACCACAGGAGCTTGCTTGGTGTTCTATCTTACTGTGGCTGAGCTGTTACCCAAGCTGCAGCACAAAGTCCCCTTTGTTTTTCTTTTTTCTTTTCTCAAGCAGGAGGAGGCTCTCCCCATGGCCACTATAGCTGGGAATGTGCTGTGCCATATCCCCAGTAATTAAACAGTGCTTGCCACCCATCGTAAGCATGAGCAAGAAGTCCAAAAAGATGGATGAAGGAATGGATGGATGGAAAATTGCACACATCCAGGACATTTCTAGAAGGGAGATAATCCTGAAAAGGACAGTAAGGGATTGGGCCTGGAGCTCCATAAATCTATGTCTACTTTGCATAAGTCTGGAGTCAGTGAAGCTAGAAGGACTTTATTATTTCGGCAACAGTTCCATAAATATTATAAATCTACTGTATTGTAGATATTCTCTACCACTTTCCCACTATAATATGGTACTTTATCAAAAATGTTTAATCTTGGTGGTATTTAAGTGCCATTATCAGATTCCCCCATGGAAGAATGTTGTTACTGATTTAGTAATTTACAGAAATAACCACTGCAATAAAGAGAATGCATTTAAACATGAGAATTTTTTTATACAATTTGATGGGAAGAACTTTGAATTGTAGAATTTAATTTAGTGTCCCTAAGGTTTCTTTTTTTCCTAACCCTTAGAATGTGAAGACCTTTTCCACATGTAGCCTAGACTGAGGTCCAGTGTTTTAAAGGAGTGATTTGTGCCAGAATAGAGGAAGCTCTGAATTAAGTCATTATAAACTGATAATCAGCCCTTGTTGATGCTTGCAATTCCTCAGTTACTAATTAAAACATGTGAGTAGTCAGACTCCTGAGGTACTCTTTATAATTTAAGGCATCTATTGTAATGGTTCTTCTGGTAGCTATTGAAGACACTAAAAGGCTTTCAACATCAGGCTGACAAATAAAATTTGTGTTTAAATTGATATTATAAAGAATGATATGATGTATGGTTTACCAGGGATAGTTAGGAGTTGATGTAAAATATGACACTAATGCCTTAAGTGACTATGGAGCTCCTTTGCAAATTTTGCCATCTTTCATCCATGGAAATTAACTTAGTAGCCTGTATACATGTGTCAAATCTCGCATTTCCTCAACCCTCACTTATAGGAAAGTCGAAACTAAGTGAAATGTAGCTTTTACCTAAACTGGCTATCTAAGGAATCATAAAATTTCTTTTAAATTATCTCAGAGGAAATCAAATAGAGCTGGTTTAAATCCTGGCTGAATTGCACAAATGTGCAACATGGGGCATGTGACCGCCACTTGCTACCTCAGTTTCCACATTTGTCATGAGAGTTTTATTGGGAAGGAACTAAGTGTATGGGCTCTGCCATGAGAATTCTAGGGTTTGAATCCTAGCTGTTCTGACTTCTGTATAGCTATCAATATGCAACTCCTGCTTGATCACCTGCTGTATTCGCTTGCCACAGCTGTTGTAACAAAATACCGCAGAATGGGTATGTAGTGAATTATTTTACAGACAAGGCCCAACTTATGATGGTTTGACTTATAATTTCTTTACCTTATAATGGTGTAAAATGAAAACACATTCAGCAGACTCCTGGACTTATGATGGGGTTATTTCCCAATAAACCCATTGTATGTTGAAAATGTAATATAGCCCCATCCTAAGTTGAGGAGCATCTATTATTTTATGTTATCTTGGAATCTATTTTAAATATGTTTAACGTTCTCATACCTGAGGTAGGGCTCAATCACCCTTTACACTATTTCTAGTTCTACACCTTCTCCCTGTTTTTCAATATGATGGGTCCAGATAAACCTACCTGTTTATGCCCAAATGAACATTTTGCATAGATTTCTAATCACTTCTCCAATTGCTTTTTGTAACTTTTACTACCAACTGTCTCACTGTCTTTTTATAATCATGTGATTACCTTTTAACTTCTCCCAGTAGGCTATGGGCTTCTGAAAGCAAGGTTCTGTTTCTCATTCGTTTTCAAATCTGTAAGTTAGTTGACACATGTTTGGTTAATGAGTGGATGAACGACAACTGAAATCATGACTGTGCATAAAGGCCTGTTAATCATTGTTTTAGATTTGGGGGATGGCTACATATAGGGTAATTAACAATTATGTAGTGCCTCACTCCTCTCCAATATCGCTAGTGATTCTATTTAAACTATGATTGGAATAAGCGTTTAATGCAGTTTGATGTGCAGCAACAAAGTAGGAATTTTTTTTCATATTCAGTTATTCTTCAGTAAGAATCTGCCTAAATTACTGCAAGCCAGATACATTTTACTTTCTTTCAGATCAAATATAGTTTACTGTCTAAACCTCTGGCCAGAAACTTAAAGTTCATAACAAGTTTGTCTTGTTTTCCTGAGTTACTTTACAATAGCCATTGAGAAACAGAAAACTGGCATTATTTTCATGTATTCTGGGAAAGACAATACCATTTTGCAGTTTTACACCCAAAATAATTTATTTAAATATGAATCAGTAATATTCATGCTTGAATTTTAGTTAAGGAGTCAATTGATCCCCAGTGGTATGGAGAGTGGATTACAATGAAAATGGAAAGTTGTCTTTAGCAAATGTATTCTATGTAGTTACCTAGAAAGCTCTAGGAAAACAGAACATCAATTGTTCAACACAAATATATGGTACCTAAAATGTTGAAAAATCTGTAAAGTTTTGGTCAGATACAGCTAGCAGTGTGGAAGCTGCTCTACAAAGAATGATTGAATTGGTCTATGGCATATTGGTAAATAATGTAGGAAGAATAATGACTTTAGTGAACTTGAATCACTCATTTGAACAACAGATCCTAGACTATACATATATAGATGATAAATATATCCTTGTAGTTGTTTTATCACTAACATCTCTCTCTCTGTTTTTTTATTTTTATTTTTCAGAGTCTTGCTCTATCACCAGGCTGGAGTGCAGTAGCTCAGTCTTGGCTCACTGCAACCTCTGCCTCCCGGGTTCAAGTGATTCTCCTGCCTCAGCCTACCGAGTAGCTGGAACTACAGGCATTTTTTAGTAGAGATGTATTTTTAGTAGAGATGGGGTTTCATCATGTTGGCCAGGATGGTCTCAATCTCTTGAACTTGTGATCTTTCCACCTCAGCCTCCCAAAGTGCTGAGATTATAGGTGTGAGCCACTGCGCCCGGCCAACACTAGCATCTCTTCAAGAAGATTTAAGGTCATTCCTCTCAGAAGACACTGTTAACTCAAAACCCTCAATCTTTCACATAATCAGAGTTGAGTTGTTATTGTGGTTGCCTCTCTATATCATTGTTGTTTTTTTATTTAATTTCATAAATAGTGAAAGAGATTTCCCATCTTGCTATGGTTTGGATGTACACGCTCCCATAAAATTTATATGTTGGGACTTAAACCTTAAGGTGATGGAAGTTAGAGACTTTGGGAGGTGATTAGGTAATTAGGGCACTGCTCACATTAATCGGATTAATGTCCTTATAAAAGGGGCTTTGGAGAGTTGCCAAATCTTCCAGCTCTTTCTGCCAAGTAAGAATACCAATAAGGAACCATCTATGAGAAATGGACCCTCACCAGACACCAAATTTGCCAGCACCTTAATCTGGGACTTCTGTTTCCAGAAGTGCAAAAAATGAATTTCTATTATTTATATATTACTCATTATAAGGTATTTTATTACAGCAACATCCCCAAGAAAGTTCCCAAACCACAGGTATTAACAGCTCCCTATGGAATAATTAGACAATTCTCTCCCTTGATCAATAATAGAATGATGTGACAGGCAAAAATGAGAATACATTGCTGTTGGATTTGGAGTAAGACCTATACTGGCACTCCAAGCTGGTTTCATAGTTATTCTTTGCTATGTTTTTGGCATGAAAGAAGTTATTTCATCTATTAGCTTTTGGAAGAAACAGTTTTAAAATCCTTAAAGGCATCAATTTCTTCCTAGCTTGGAACTTTTAATTGTTAACAAAACTCGTAGGTATATTCTAATCAGTATCTCACCTATAAAGCTTTTATAGTATCTCATCTTCACAACTGCTTTAAAAAGATTAAACCAAATGATTATTTTTTATTATTAGAAATATATTTCTTAGAAAAAAATAATTGATATGAATACATATTGATGAGTATGGTGAAGAATTTTGCTTAAAAATAAACTGTGGCTGGGTACGGTGGTTCATGCCTGTAATCCCAGCACTTTGGGAGGCCAAGGCGGGCGGATCACAAGATCAGGAGATCCAGGCCAACATGGTGAAACCGCGTATCCACTAAAAATACAAAAATTAGCTGGTTGTGGTAGTGCGTGCATATAGTCGCAGGTGCTCAAGAGGCTGAGGCGCGAGAATTGCCTGAACCCGTGAGGCGGAGGTTGCAGTGAGCCGCGATAGCGCCACTTCACTGCAGCCTGAGGAAAAGGGCGTGACACCGTCTCGAAATAAATAGTTTCAGATTTAAAAGTATTTAAATATTGGACCACTAAATATTGAGTCAAGTCCTCAGGTAAACAGTAGATGATAGGAAAGCTAGAAGCTAGCCTTTTGGTTCGTTCCCCTCAATGCCTTCTCTCTCCCTCTCTTACCACTATATCTAATATGCGAAACAATCAAGACACCCACCGCCTGAGGGTTGAAATGTCAACCCCATAAATTTCTGCTAAAATGTATACAGAATACCTGTTAAGGTAAAGATATTCTTTACCTCATTTATTTCTAGTAATAGGAGTTATTTTGCTTTAGTACTTACGGTTATAATTGTAAGTGAGGGTAAACAGGGGTCGTAAATAATCCTGATAGAGGAAAAGCAATGTGGAAAAAAATGGAGGGCGGAGCATTTCTGAGGCAGCCGAGTGGGAGGCGGTCCTGAGAGAAATCCAGCCAGCCTGACCTCTGCGGTGGAGCTTCCGGAAGTTCCTGCCACTGGCGGCGGGCAGGAGCCTGGTCTCTCCACTTCCTGTGTGGAACCTGGGATTCTGTGGGCTTGGCGGGAAGCGCTTTAGCGAGCGAGAGTCACTCTTTCCCACTCCTTTCTCCTCTTTTCATCCAGTAAAACCCTGCTTTACTCGCTGTTTAAACCTTCTGCGAGCCTAAATTTTCGTGGCTGTGGGACGGACAAGAACCCCGTCTTTAGCCGAGCTACGGAAAAGTCCTGCAACATTTTTGGCACGTGACGTGGGGGCTGGAGAAGTGGTGAGTGAGATGCAAACCAAGAATTCTTCTTCCCACTCCATTCTGAGCCTTTTTATCTTCGTGCTCTTTTCCTTCCTTTTTCAGGAGGGACTGACGAGCAGCAGTTCCACGCCGCTCCCGGCTCAATACAGGGGCTGGGACGCAGGGCCCAAGGGTCCCCGCCGCCAGGAGCTGCTGCTGGAGCCTTTCCCCTTTCCAGCCAAGAGACTCAGTTCCAGGGGACAGTAATTAAACTTTTCTCCCTGAGGGAGTAACCACTTGCATAAGAATAAGAGGTTCTCCCCCAGGCATTTTTAAACCATTATTTTTTTGTCTTGCCTTCTCCACCCTGTCCATAGTTAATCTTTCGAGTTTTTTTTTTTTTTTTTCTTTTAGAAGAGTTTCACTAGGCTAGTCCCGGGGAGGCAACGGGCCTCATACCCTCATCTACGCAGTCCCTGTACAGGGTTCCTGACCAGTAAAAAATGTCACTTTCTAACAGGTCTAGGAGCTCCAAGTTTATCTTAGGACCTTAAGAGGAGAAGATCACCCAACTCGCAGGTATTTGAGGATACAAACCCAGAGTTGCACTCAGCTTTCAAAAGTCTTATCTGGCTGAGCGCAGTGGCTCAAGCCTGTAACCCAGCACTTTGGGAGGCCAAGGCTGGTCAGATCACGAGTTAAGGAGATCAAGACCATCCTGGCCAACATGATGAAACCCCATCCCTTCTAAAACAAAAACAAAGCAAAACAAAACACTAGCTGGGCGTGGTGGTGTGTGCCTGTAATCCCAGCTACTTGGGAGGCCGAGGCAGGAGAATCGCTTGAACCAGGTAGTTAGAGGTTGCGGTGAGCTGAGATGAGGCCACTGCACTCCAGCCTGGCTACAGAGCGAGACTTTCTCAACAAGAAAAGGTCTTATCTGAGATTCCTTGTAGAACAGCCTCCCATCAAAGCCAATCCTTTACAAAAGGCCTATATAGAAATAATTTTTCTTGCTGCACTTTATGAAGATAATCGGGCCAAGAAAAAGACTAACGTCTATTTTGCAAACCACCCAGTCCTTACCATAATTTTTTTTTTTAACAGAAATGAGGACTGGAGAGAAATTATGTTTCAAAACTTACCATATATTTGTTATTAAATCCTAAACTCGTTAGTTGTTTTTAAGTTTTAGCCTACGTGTTAGACTAACTGTAGTTGCTCCTGCAACCAGCAATACCTGGCTGCAGCTCAGGAAGAACAAGAGGGATGGTAATGTAGAAATCTGGATCAATATTCTAGTTCTGAGCAATTATCCTGCAAATCCTGCCAGCTAATAGAATAATAGGGTGCCCACTGGCCAGTGGTTTTTTTTGGAAAGTAAGACCAAGGGAACTAACCAAAGCCAACACCATGCACCCAAATCCTAGCAAGCATAACTCGAGCTACCAGTTATCTGGGTGTGTCACAATCAGAGCCAGGTGGGAGGGGCTCCCCAGAAAAATTCCAACTGGCCTGTGCACTGGGATGGAGACACAGAAGTTCATGCCCTTTGCAGTGGGGAATAGTGGGGCTTCTCCTCTTCTTGTGTGGAACCTGGGATTCAGGCTGCAGGCAAGAAGCACTCTAGAAGGGACTTTGGCCTTGGGAGAGTCTCTGTTTCCCTCTTCCTTTTCACCCAATAAAACCGTCTTACCATTCAAATTGTCTGTGAGCCTGAATTTTCATTGCTGTGGAACAAGGAACCCAGTCTTTAGCCAAACTAAGGAAAAGTCCTGCAACATTTTTTGTCTATATGCAGGATGGCAGGGGGATGATACCGATCCTTGGGTGAGGGTCGTTGCCTAAAAGTGAAAGCTCAAAGTAGATGGTAGGTTGGAAATAAATGTTGTGTACTTTGTAAATGTGTCTGCAGCTGTTTTGAGACCTCATAAGCTAGCATATTAGATATTTTTATAGCAGAGAACTTAAGGATAGTATAATGTGCTCCCAGCTTAATAAGATTCTAACACTGTTGTTTGAATATATGATATCATCATGTTTAAAGGTAATATTCATTCCATTTATGCAATCTCTTTCCCCTGGATGTTTGTGCTTTCCAAGATGATATAATAAGAAAATAAACAGCTCAAATGGCTTTTCCTTCACACTTTTATCAGTTTAGAGAAATAGGGTGACAATAAATGAAAAAAAAAATCTAACATTTATAAAGGGCTAAACAGGGTCTAGGTACTTCAGATATGTATGTGTGTTTGTGTGTGTGTGTGTGTGTATGTGTGTGTATACACAAAGTCTTGCTACATCTTACAACTCTCCTTCAAGGTAAGTATAATTATCTCCATCTTATAGATAAGAAAATGGAAACTTCAAGATGTTAAATAATTTGCTTGAAGTCTCATAGCTTATAAAGTAATATTGGATTACCTAATTTCATGATCATGCCCATTACCCTATGCTGCATTTGAAGAACTTTAAAAATGAAGGGTCCTAAGAAGTCATTGACTTTAAGTTCTTTCCCTCAAGCAAATGTTTTAAATATCTACTGCCTGACAAGTTACCCAAAGAATGGCTTTTTCACTTATACAACAAAAGTGTAACAAAGTGGTATCTTTTGCCACCACCACCTTTATTAAAAGTTTTAGCATATGCCATTTCCAATACATGACATAGTTAATATGCTGTCTCAACAAGAACAGTGAATCCATTTGTTAACTGCCCCCAAAGGTAGTGAAAGTTTGAAGAGGAAATGCAATCTACTCTAGCTAGAATAAAGGTCAGACCTACTTGGCACTCACCAAAACAGAATACTGGCAATAACCCATTGCTTTTCAGAAACAGAGGCTGCCATTATAAAAGTATTCTTTGTTTATCTGGAAACTCAAGTCACTTCCTATTCAAACAACTGTGCTGTGTAGGATCCTCTGCCAGGGTATTATGAAAACTTGCAGCTCTCTTAAAATATGATCTGAGAATGCGTTGTATAAATTATCCTATTGTAACAGTGGTTCTCAAAGTCTAATGCATAGAAGAACACCTGGGCATCTTGTTCAGCTGATATTTTGCAATCTTAAAAGGCTCCCAAGTGATGCTAACAATGCTAGATCCCATTTTGAGTGAGATAAAATCGAGATTATTCTGCATACTTATCTGTGATGGTTGCTTTAAAGTACTTGCAAAAATCTTCAAATAAAGCTAACCGATATAGCATCAATTTTTAAGAACAAAAGCATTTTTCCGAAACTATCTTAAAAATACCCTTTCCCACTCCTGAGCCACCTGGATTTTGTTCCTTATGACCTAATTCAACTGACCTTGGTTTGACCCAGTGTACTTCAAATATTTTAATTCGTAGTCAATGTATGGCTTCATTCTTTTTTGATAAGTCTCATTCTGGAGACATTATATAAATGCCTGGCTCACCTGGCCATTAGTCTGTAATCACTACTGCCATGTCTTTAGAAAGGAGCCCATTCAGAAACTTACCTCCTCTATTTTTTTGATTCATGGAAAAAATCTCTTCCCTGATTCTCAGAGAACAATAAAAGAGTTAACAACAAAAACTTCAGCTTTGTCTAAACACAATTTTAGCTGTGTCTAAAGTTCCAAAAATTTTATATGATGCTGTTGAAACATATGGTCAGCATCATAGTAGACTTAGAATGTAAATAGGTTGCTATGCTTTAATACAAAATGCACTGGATACAAAAAGTGAGTCTTCTAGAACTACAATACCTGTCTATCTCTTCCTCTTAGACTATAAGCAACATGGAAGAAGAGACTGCATCATCTTCATCATCTCCAACACAGAGTCTGACAGATAGAAGAATGAAGTTACTTAATATTCTCTGTTTTTTATTACTGAAAGAGAAACACAGCATCCTAGTCTTAAATTTTGACTTACTGTCCTCATCTACAAAAGGAGCAATGTTAATTTGCACAAGCACAATAGAGTTCCTGCACAATTTAAGAAAGATAATAGCTGCTATAGTATTTAAAAAATTTAAAACACTATACATATGCACACAATTTTAATTAGATTTGTTACTGTATTACTAGTGTTTCCTAAAAGATGAAGAGCTGAAGATAGAAAATAGACACATTATTTTAGTTCAGGGAAGATCTCCCTTTGTGGGTGAAATACTGTGAATTCTGCTTGTTATTTGAAATTTAAAATTTACAAATTACTGATTTTTAAATTTAAGCCTTCACTCGATGCAGCTTTCCTTTTTCATATGGTCATCCTCCTGATCAAACAATATGAAAGCCTCACATTGAGTTTTATCAGGAGGATGACCATATGCCCCATTCTCATGGACAGTGTCACTTTATGCCTTTCATCCTAGTATCCCATTTGGTTTATGTCCCCACTTAATCTCAAAAGGGCTCTCATTTAGATGATAAATTATATAGTCATGCTAATCATTCGATATATTTGTAACTTGGGGAAATAACTAGTTCTATCTTTTGCCTGGGCGTGTAACTTCTGAATGAAGGGTTGGAAGCAAGGCAGAAAGGGGTATTGTGATGGATCCAGTGTAATGGGGTAGAAAATGTGAGGTTTGTATAAGCCAAAAAAAAAAAAAATGAAGGAAATGTAGGAATAAAAAGAACAAAAATGGTTTTAGCAAGGGAAGTTTTGGACAGCCTCGTGGCTTTCTTCAGTTCTTAGCTAAGAGACCATTTTGATAATAAGTGTTTAGGGCAGAAGGTGGCTATTTACTTGAGATTGGCAAGGGGGGTATTTATTTAGAAAGGTTGTGAAATCAATATGTCTTTGAGGTTTGCCATCAGAGTCATTCAATTACTAACATAGATAATTACAGCATTAAACTGCTTCTGCAATTTGGAGAATAAACACAGAATGATGGATTTTAAAGAAATATAAAGTCAAAAGCATATGTCATTTATTCTTCCAGTAAATAAATCTCTGTGTAAAAATCCAGGGCCCATTTTATCCCAACAAAGTGTAATGAAATACCTAAATATACCCAAATGTATTTTTTTTTTAAGATTTTCCACCTTTTGGAAGGGGCCGAATACAAAATACTACATCGTCACAAGTCTTCCACCTTTCTTATTTTTTATGTAATTTTACTTCTTTAAATATAATTTTTCTTTTGGTGCCGTGACTAGAATAAGTCTTGCACCTTAACAGCCAGAGCAGAACAATAACAAGTTGGAAATCAGAGTTTTGTTAATATTGGATAGGTGGTGGGATCAGATTTTATCCAGAAGTTTGACAGCCTGCCTCATTTGTATTGCATTTGACTACAGGATATGTCACAAGAATTTATGAAAGTTTTCTGCCCTTTGTGAAAGTCTTTCTCTCTCTCTTTTTTTTTTTTTTTTTTTTTTTTTTTGAGACAGTTTCGCTATTGTCACCCAGGCTGGAGTGCAGTGACACCATCTTGGCTCACTGCAACCTCCACCTCTGGATTCAAGGGATTCTTCTGCTTCAGCCTCTTGACTAGCTGGGAATGCAGGCATGCACCACTATGCCCAGCTAATTTTTTGTATTTTTATTAGAGATGGGGTTTTACCATGTTGGCTAGGCTGGTCTAAAATTTCTGACCTCAGGTGATCTACCTGCCTCAGCCTCTCAAAGTGCTAGGATTACAAACGTGAGCCACCACACCCTACTCCTTTCTCATATTTTAAATTTAATTCCAATTTAATTTTTCCATATAAATATGCCATTGGTTGCTTAAATTCAAGTGCTGATTAAAACAATAGGCATGTAATGAGGTTCTTCCAGTGAGTGATGCCTCTTGACAATTAGTAAGGGTTGTTCCCTTCAGGATAAAAGATCCAGAATACAACAGATTCTTTTGGGTTCAGAGTATATCACTTTTTCTCCAAGGATTTGTGTCCTAGTTCTTGAACGGAAGTCTAGCATAGCATAGTAGTGAGGGTCTATAAACATAAGATTTTTGAATTAGAGAAGGAGCTTAATATTTTGTTTATAAAAACATTTAAAATATTTATAGGTTTAGAGGAGAGTTGTAAAGATAATACAAAGCATCAGTAATATCCCGTTTTCCCTAATTTTTACATAATATAAAATCATAGTATATGTATTGAAACTAAAAAAAATAATGTAGATAGAATACCAATATCTACACTGAATTATTTATTTGAATTTTACCAGTTTTTTCACCATGTCTTTTTTTCTGTTCTATAATTTGATCTAGTATACCACACTGTATTTAGTTACCATGTAGTCTCCTGTAGTCTGTGACAGTTTCTCAGTCTTTCCTTTCTTGCCATGACCTTAATTCCTTTAAGGGTCTGGTCAGTTATTTTGCAAAGCAACCTTCAATTTGAATTTATTTAATGCTTTCTCATAACAACACTGGGTTTATTGCTTTTGGGGAAGAACATCATGGAGGTGAGGAACCCTTTCATCACATTATGAATCTGAAGTTGACAGGACTTTTTACTGATCATGTTGAGTGTAATGACTTCGCTCCTGTGAAGTCTTTCAGGTTTCTTCACTTTAGAAAGTTACAGTTTTTTTTCTCATACTTTACTTGTTACAAATGAGTCACCAAATCCAGCTTACAACTTTGCAGGTGGATTTTGAACAAAAGAGGTATCACGTTGAGTCTGTGAGGTAGCCACTACCAAGGATGCCAAAGCTGTGAGACAGACTGGAATTTCTTTGAAAGTAAGATTAAAGACATTTGACTTTTTTTCACCCAATTCCCCAGCTCACAAGTATCTTGAGTCATATAAAGGTAGGGAAAACTGCAAGCAAAATTTTAACAGTGGTTTCCTTCCTCTGACTATTATAAGACACTAGAGCATAAGCAGCTCTGCTTTGGTGTTAAAATTTTTTAGTACAAAACACACGGACATACATAAGGAAAAACAGATTTTTTTTCTATTTTTACAGCCAATCTGTGCACAAACCAAAAAATCTATCACATCAGTGAAGGCAGCAAAAACTTACTGCATGTTAAGCATACTCCATGGCCAGTGGGAGAGGCAGAAGTGCACAGTGAGTGCATAGCTTTCAAAGAAGGTCCGCTAGGTTGATGTCATGTTGGGAAGGAAAGTGAAAGGAATGAAAAAAAAAAAACCCATAGGAATCATTACTTGGGAGGAAAAAGCAAGGAGTGGTATAGAGGAGATTAATTACTTAGGGGTTGGGAGTAAAACTTGCAGGACCCTCAGGGTAACTGTTTGAAACCTTTTAGATGGTTCCAACAATACTGAGAAGAAAAACACAAGGGAAGAGGGAGGTGGGCATGGCAGTAGCTGAAGTTCTGCATTATTAAGGAGGGGCAAGAGAGTCTAAATTATCTAATAAATGTGAGAAAAATTCATTTGTTATTAGAGGATTGTATACTTGTTAAAAATCAAGCTTATCACTTTAACATACCTCATATATATTTTTTTCATTAGGAAATAGTGATCTTCAAACTAGACATGTACTCATAGGCTCAAGAAAGTTCAAAATATTCCTCACAGTGAGCTTTTTTTGCTGATGGCATTTTAAAGCTCAAAACCTATTTTAAAAGAAAAGTTGAAACTCTACCAAAATAATAATGCAAAACTATTTAATTAGAGACACATTTGGATCGGTTTTACTTTTTACTCAGTAAGTCCAATGGCTCTTCAGATTTCACAATAGAAATTAAAATGCCCTTCTTAGAAGCTCTGAATATTCATCCAAGATATTAGAATAATATCTCTGGATACCCAATACAAGAAGAGCAGAAAGAGTCTTTATATGTATAACATATAAATAATAAGCCACTTAAAACAAGGTGTATATTTTGGTTTGCTTACCTAGAAATAGAGAGGGATAGTTTTTCATCATCCGCACTTCTATGCCTTATACCCATTACTGCTTATAACTAAATTCTTTCTACTTCAAAGTTAGTCAATAATTAGACTCAGGTGACATGGCCAACTGTGCTCACATAGCTAACTATAAGCACACAAAAAAGATGCTTGATAACATTTAAAATGCACAACTGAAGCAGATGGAAGACAAATTCCTGAGGTAGTTGAGATAAATAAAATCAGAATGGTAGAGAGTCTGATGACTCAAGGACCTATGAGGTATTTAGACAAGGAAGAGATTCAAAGGATATAATTATGGATGAAATTTAGACAGGAAACTAGAACTTTTCTCCCTACCTAAACCTGAAACCCCATGATACTGTCTATCATTATGAACTAAAAATCACACACAATCTCTCAGAAAAGGAAACAATTACAAAGCTTTTCTTTTGTGTGGATTTTGGGCAAAGAGATAAATATGAAAAACCCAGACATTCAATGTATGTACGTATGGCATCTTAACTTATACTACCTACAAGGTGCAAGTGCTCCAAACAAAACCATAAAATTTGGTAGTGCATTGAAATTCCTGAGATCCTTAACAAAAACCACTCTGTTTAAATGCTTTGGCAATTCAGGAAATACGGAACTCATAGAGAAGGAAAAGACAAGTTGAAGAAGGGTACATACACACAAATGATTACAAACTGTTGTGAGAAGACATTCACACATAAACAGAAAAAGCACAAAAACTGAGTGTAACTCAAACAACCAAAAGTGACTATCTTATAAACATCCTTAAAATATCGACACAGATATTTTGAAGGATTAGAAAACAAATCAAAATAATGGAGGATGTCTGGACCCCCATGTTTATTGCAACATTATTCATAAATTCCAAGAAATGGAATCAACCTATGTCCATTGACAGGTGAATGAGTAAAGAAAATGTAATGTATACAATGGGGGAGTATTAAGCTTCAAAAAAGAAAATCCAGGTTTGAAACAATGTGAATGAACCTGAGGGATATTATGTAAAGTGAAATAAGCCAGGCACAGAAATACTGCATGACCACAGTTATATGTGAAAACTTGAAAAGCTAAACTCTGCTGGGTGTACTCAATGCCTGTAATCCCAGTGCTTTGGGAAGCCTAGGCTAGAGGATCACTTGTGGCCAGGAGTTCAAGACCAAGCTGGACAACATAATGAGACACCTTTCTCTAAAAATAAATTAACTTAGCTGGTAGTGGTGGTGCATACCTACAGACCCAGCTACTCAGGGGCTGACATGGGAGGACTGCTTGAGCTCAGGGGTTCAAGGCTTCAGTGAGCAATGGTTGCGTAACTGCACTCCAGCCTGTAGCCTGGATGATAATGTGAGACCCTGACTCAAAAAAAAAAAAGAAGTTGAACTCAGAAGCAGAGAGTACAATGGTGGTTGTCAAGGGCTGGTGGGATGGGAGGGAGAAATGTAGAAATGTTGATAAAAGAAAACAAAATTTCAGTTAGAATAAATAATTTCTGGAGATCTGTGGTACCTGGCAACTAGAATAAATAATCATATCTTTGATTATTTGAAATTGAAAATTTCTGAAAGTAGCTTAATAATAATTATGAAAATAATAAGAAAATAATAATTATGTGAGGTGTAAATATATTAATTAGTTTGAATCATTTTTACAATGTATACATATATCAAAACATCACACTGTACACCTTAAATAGGTACAATTTTTGTCAATTATACCATAATAAAACTGAAGGAAAAAGAATAGGATACTATAAAATAAGTATAAAATAACAGATTTTAAATAGGAAAACACTGAATTTCTACATATAAGAATATAATCATTGAAATTTTTTAAAAAGCCAAAAGCAGATTAAACTGACCTGAAAACCTAATTAGTGAATTATTGATTGAAATGAGAAAATTAGGAGACTAATGCAAAAATAAATACATAATAGATACAAAAATATGAAAAAAATTAAGGAACTTGGAAGTTAGTAAATAATGCAACATAATTTGAATTGAGTGTTATAAGAAAAAAATGTACTTATTTTTGGCAGGAGTTGTTATCTGAAGAGAAATGATTTATGAATTTTCATCAAATGTTGAAAGACACCAATTTCTAAGCACCATAAATTATAATGAACTCACATGTGCAAACATTATGTAGTAATTCCACAGTGTCTCAGACCAAAAAAAAAAAAACCCACTTAATTGATTATGAAAGGACAAAGCAAAAATACTTTTAAACATAATATGTCTTAAAATACCAGAAAAACATAAACTAGGTTCAAATATATTATTAAAACAAATGCTTGAGATTAAGAGTATCTGCTTTTAATTTTAGGACAAAATGAAATGAAATGAAATGTCTAATGACTCTTACTTGATTAAAAGTTTATCTCCACCAAGGTAATGAACCAGAGCCTCTGTTGAAAATGTGGAAGTCCTACCTGCTCTATAGAGTTTCTTCAAACCAAAAAGATGTGGAAAGGCCAATTAGGCAGGAACTCTGACCCTGTTTCATACACATTTCAACTTAAGGAAGTATGTAGTTATCAGTCTTACATATTGATTTCCTCTGCAATTTTTTCTTGGAAGAAAGTTTTAGGAAGTTAAAAAAGTCTTTATACTGATGTTTTGTGCTGCTTCTCCTTGTGAATGTTTTGTCTCCTCTTTCATTTTCAGTCCCTTTAGTCAGACTTATATTTGCTTGATACGAATAGAAAGTTATCAAAAATAGCAATGGAAACAGCTACCAACATTTACATTTTTTTCTGTTTAATCTTTATAATGATATAGATTAGAATTTTGTCTGTGTAAATGGATTAGCAAAATTTGGCTCAGAGAGCTTGTGAAGTTCTCATCACTGGTAAGTGGTAGAGACAGATGGTGATATGCTTTTGGATAGCAGACTGGGTTAAATGGCAGTGTGTAAATCTCAAAGGCCAATTGGCCAGCAATGTTTTTCACTTTACAAACTGGTAAAATAGTTGAATTTCTAAACCGTGAATACACTTGGTTAGATCAGCTCTTCCTCTTCAGTAAGTGATGCTAACTTTCTATTTATCCTACTGCCTCCTCTAATAAAGAGTAGCTTTTAGCTATTTAGCTTTATCATGTATCTTTTCCTACATTTATGAAAAAGAACTTTTATAAGCTAAACTGCTCTAGAGTTGTGGTTAAAATGTTCTATTCATGAACATTATTTTCTGAAGGGCTTGGAGAAGACTTTTCTTGAGATCTGATTTCAGAGAAATACATGTGCTGCTGCTGAAATGTCTAGGCCTGAGGCAGACTGGCCAAAAATTTGTGGAAAAGGGGGTTTTCTGCAGGAGATACTAATAAAACCCTTCCAATTTATAAAAGTATCATAAGTATCATATGTTGAATGCTAGCCCTGGACCAAACACTCTTCTGGGCACTTTAATTACAGCATCACATTTAATGTTGTATCACTCTGAGGTGTAACGAATTCGTAAGCCTGTTTCTCATCTCTATGCATTCTACTTATATTCTTCATCTAAGTGTACCTGGCCTTCCCTTTATCTCAAGTGCTCATTCTTTTCCTACTTCTCGATTTTAAAAGAAGCATGTATGCACCCCTTCTGGAGCACTTGTCACATTGCAGTATATTCAGCTGGGCAGAACATGTTGCCTTTCTTCCTCCCTAGTGCGTATGTTCCCTGGAGGACATCATCACTATGCAACATATCTTTGGTTTGTTTCATTTGTACAATCTTTTCTAGGTACGTTGTGTTCCCTCCTTTAATTCCGAGAATGTAAGTAAAAAGACCCTCATGTTACTGATTAAGGTGGTGAGGCCTAGAAAAATTTACCTAGTTGTCCCAATTTACTTAAATATATTCTCTTTGAATCCAAGTATGAATCCCGAATCTTTTTTTATTCCACATTTCATACTACTTAAACATTTCTTAATGAATTACATTTTGATTCACAAAGATATTAGGACTTTAATTCCAGTATTTCTTTTATTTTACCAGGTTTCCTTGTACTTGCGTGTTGAATATTTATAGCACAAGGTAGGACATATATATTAATTAACCTCTGTAGTCTAAAGAGGTGCACTAAAATACAAGTTATTGCTCCAGAAATCTTGCATAATAACTATGACATCTATAGTAATGATCTGTTTATTTCATATATTTTCCGATTCCTTAGCTTCCTCTCACTACCTCTGGCCAATTGCTGTGAGTGGAAGTAAAGTATGTCCTGTCTGTGTCAAAGAATATTAAAGCCCTGTGAGAATTCCACGTATGATCTCTCTTTTAGCAGTCAACAACATTCCTCTAGGTGAAGCACCCATCAGCTCAGATCCCTAAAGGACTATGTGGAGTAAGCACTCTGCAGATTGAGTCACACATACAGCATGAATCAGAAATAAGCTTCATATGTGAAGTCACTGATGTTTCAGGGTTGATTGATACTAGCAAATAAACTAGATTATTTATGGCTAAGACATTAGCAATTGTCAAATGATAATATGATACCTTTAAAAGGTATAATGGTATAAATACATGTGAAAATATGATATGTCTCTTTCTTTCTTTGTTTTCTGAGATGGAGTCTTGCTCTGCCACCCAGGCTGGAGTGCAGTGGTGCTATTTTGGCTCACTGAAACCTCCACCCCCAGGGTTCTAGCCATTCTCCTGCCTCAGCCTGCTGAGTAGCTGGGATTACAGGTGCCTGCCACCACACTTGGCTAATTTTTTTGTATTTTTTGTGGAGACAGTGTTTCGCCATGTTGGCCAGCCTGGTCTCGAACTCCTGGCCTCAGGTGATCCACCCACCTCAGCCTGTCAAAGTGCTAGGATTACAGGCCTGAGCCACCGTGCCTGGGCTTATATGTCTCTTTCTAAAGAATAGGGCATTTTAGGCATTTACCTTTCTGCTTGTTTTATGTAATGAGTTATGGCCAAAATAGATATCTGTCCTTTTTTGGTTTCTGACAGCTTAAACTAAAAGAGTTGGTCAATGGATGATGCCATTTGTAACTCAGATTAATGAAGATAAATTTTAACTATTATGGTTTCAGGCCTCAAGCAAATTTGCCCCAGAGGAACATGGTTCAAAGATAATTTTTCCAAAGAGTTGCTGTTGATTCTGGAAGTCAGGGCCCAAGTTATGTCTACTGATGTCTATTAAGCAATAGGTATATGGTCCTTGGCATTAGTTGGATATTTAATGGATTTGCCCTGAATTTATCCAAATATAAATTTCAATAATAATTTTAATAGCCAATGGTATTTTTTTCCTGTGACACATTATGTCTTTATTAGTTCGGTTTAACTCAACAAATAATATTAAATGAGCACCTGTGATATATTGAGAATGTCACTATGGATTGCTTATATGAAATTAATAATCCTCTGTTACCCTCTAAGAGTTTAAAGTCCAAAAGTACTGTGATATATGTTAGATAATTTCTAAACAGTATAATATGCTGCACATGGAATATACATGAAAAAAAGCATTATTCAGACTGTGTGAGGAGAGGAATAATAGAAAGCTTTCATAGAAAAATAGCATTTATGCTGTAAAAGATCAATAGGAATTATAAAGTATGTGAGAAAGAAAAGGAATTTTAAACAGAGAGAACAGTACAAACAATATCAGAGATATTCAACATAATGTTCTATTCTGAATCTAAGTAATTCAGTACTATTGTAATATGACATTGATGGCACAGATGTCAGGAGACAGGATTATAGAGGTCTCCTGTCATCTTGTAATCATGGGAAGCCCCAACAGACTTTATGAAGAGAAGTAGTAACATGATCAAATTTATATATTAGGTAGATCAAACTGGTGGCATGATGGAATAAAATGTGGCTTCATTGTAGAAACTTTTTTCACTCAAAACTATTTTGTTAAGAACATTTTTCTTAAGAACCAAAAAAAATACCTCATAAAACACTAAAAAGTATTATAGATTTATTTATAACACCTTGAGGTTTGTTTCATGATTTATTGAAACCATGTGTTATTCTCAGAATAGATTCACTAAGCAGGTGTTATAATAATAACCAACCCAAATTATCTCTATTATTTTAAATTCTTGTAACCTGTAGTCTTTTTTATATACATGCAAATATTTGATGAGCAAAAATAGATGAGGGGGTTAGACAATTTCAACATAGGAAAAGCACAATAATAAAATCTGTGAATCAGATCATGGTAGAAACCAAGCTGAATAATTCAGTCTCTTGCCATAGTGTTTTCCTAGTCTTTTTTTAAAGCTTGAATTATTAATCATCTCTGCTTTTCTAGCTAGATACCACCACATGGATACAAATGTCTACATATAAAAATATTCTCGGAATGAGTAACTCATAGAATACAACACATTTCACAATCCAATCATTAAAATAATTTAGCAAGCAATTAGTGACTACTCTGAGGCCAGAAATATATAACATGATATGAAAGACTTAAAAGAGGTAATGTATATGTTAATTAGCTTGATTTAGCCATTCCACAATGTATGCATATTTCAAAACATGATATTATAGACAATAAATGTATATAATTTTTATCAGTTAAAAATAAATTGAAAAGGAAAAGAAAAAAATATATAAATTTATTGAGAAACTTGCTCTCTTTCTTCTATTTTCCTTAGTAGGAAATACTATGTCTATATAAAGATAGTACCCAAATACCAGGGGATGGAAATATAGTATATGTTAATATTCAAAAGGAAATTATGATCTTAAAATGTATGTGGAATGGATGATTTAGTACAGTCAAGTGTCTAGACCTCTCTTTTGTCCTTGTGGCAGAGACTGTCTAGTTGTTGCCCAAAACATTCCTCTTCCCTCCTTGGAATAAACTTAATAGCGGTTTTCAGTCTTTTGTGCAGTTTTGGCTAATTTAGCGTAGTAACATGATCACATTTATTTATTAGGCAAATTTAGTGTATATATATTGGCTAATTTAGTGTAGATGATGTTGATATCTCTCACTTCCATTCTTGGTCCGTCAACAAATTCTTCCTTGCCCTTATCTTCCAGTCTAGTTCAGATGATGTAGTGGAAATCACTGAAGCCTTTGATGAAATCAGAACCGCTACATAGAAAGAGCCTGTGCTTCTTGTTGAACACCATTGAATTTTACATTAACAATAAATGAACTTCAGTTTGATTAAATCACTAATATTTACAGATCTGTTTCTTAAAGCAGTTAGTGTTATATCCCCTAACTAATATAATTAGCATGATCAGAGTTGTACATTTCTTAGGAATTAATATGTATATTCATATGAATAAATACATATATATTCCCACATATGTTTTATACATGTATACATAAGCACAAGAAGACTAATGAATAAATTGAATATGAGTGAATAATTTATTGTTAGAACTCACTATAAATTAGAGATATGAAGTGAAGAATATTCTTGTGGGATTAGTGCATCTTCTCTGTGAAAATAGATGTATTTGGGAAAATAAATGTTATTCAGGCGCTTACTTAGAGATCATGGAAGAAGAAAGAGAATGAAAGAATTAAAGGAGCAAGAAGATAGATACCCTCATGGTTTAAAGCTGCTGGGAAGGCATGATTACCACAGAAAGATTCAAAAAGGAACTTTTGTTTTCAAGTGAAATGCAATTGATCACTTTTTGCAAGGTAAAAATTAAAGACAGACAAGGCATTGTTTTGTTAAAGGAGTAAGGAACACATAAACTTAAGCTTGCAAACCACGTAAGCATCCATAATGAAAACAAAGTAATGAGATCAAGAAGGTATGTTCCTATCCAACAATCTTGCATGTTCTTCACATGTACCTCAAAACCTAAAACGCAGTAAAATATATATTAAAAAAAAAAAAAAAGAAACCAGCTGGTTAGAGATGCTACAACAGAAGTGCCATCATCACATATGTTACACCAAAATAGTCAAGGTGGTTCTTTTTTTCAATCTTGTGATACTTACTAATGTATTGTAATTTTTACTGTAGCGTAAAATTAATGAAGCTAAACTTAAACTGATTTTTATAGTTGCTTTTCTATACTTCTTAATTTCATCATATTTTTAACAGTAATGATTTTTTTTTTCATTAGTAGGTGGGTAGGGAAAACCTGTTACCAGGATGTTCCCCTGCACTATCCTTATCATAATTATTTGAACAAGAATTTTAGAATAGTCCCAGTGGGGACATAGAGAAATGAAGGAGTAAGGAAAATTAGCTACAAATAAAACAAACAGGACTTGGTAACTTAGTGAGTATTAAAAAAAAGAGATTCAAGATTATACCTACAATTTTGACTTGGGTGATGACATTTGGTGGCACAATCTATTGAATTAGGAATTACAGAAAGAAGATCAATTTCGGAGAGAAAGATGATGTTATATTTGAACACAATAACATTTCATTGATAGTGAGTTATCCAAGTGAGAATATCAGGCAAACAATTAGAAATAAATATCAAACTTAGAAGAGGCAAGGCTGGGTTGAAAATATGCATTCATAAGCCATAAAATTGTAAGTGGTAATATAGCAACAGGAGAGGATTATGTCACCTATGAATGATGTGAAAATGATTTTTTTAAGTGACTAGGAAAATTATCAGCATTTAAGACATGGGAAGAGCAACCATGGATTGACAGAGATTTAAACTACTGAGAATATCAAGTGTTGGTAGGTATGTAGATCAGCTGTACAGCAGAAACCCTTACATAATACTCATGGAAGAGAAAATTGGCATAAGAAATTTAAACATTCAGTGTGGAATTATTTTATAAAGCCAAGTGTATTAGCAATTGTAGTTCTAAATAGATATCTGAAGATATATTTTCATATGTGTACCAGAAGACACATAAGAACATTCATAGTAACATTGTTTACAAAAACAAAAGCTTTTGGAAAAATAGAGCTAGAAGAAAATCAATAAAGTATACAATTTCAATAACATATGATAGTGAAAATTATACTTTTAACATGAGGAATCTCAAAATATAATGGGGAAAAATAGAAGAACCCTGCAGTATGCTGCCATCAATATGAAATGGAAAGCATGCAAAACATTCAATATGTTGTTAAGGATATGTACATTTATACAAATGCTGTAATAAAAAACAGGGCAATGATAATCACAAAAAAGCAGAATGATAGTTAACCTTGCAAGAGATAGATATAAATGGATACCATATTTTATGTGGATACAATATTTGATATTAAAAGCAAATTTTAAAACTTAGCTGAGATTAGATAGAGATTATAAAGGCAATTGAAAAAGAGCAATCTGAGAAGTAAGGCAGCAAGTTGGAGAATATTATTAGGGGATATGATGTTTGAAGTATGAAAATAATTTGAAATGAAGAAATAGTAGACTGTCAAAAGCTAATATTTAGTTGAGGGGGTTCAGAACATGTTACCTCAAATTATGGCACCTTGACATTATTGTAAGCTGAAGGAAATTGAGAAAACCACAGAAGCAGAAAGATCTCTCTGACCTTCTCTGCTTACAGAGCCATAAAAACAACAAACTCCTGTCACCCCTTATTCTGTGAACTGGGCCATAAAACCTAGGGATCTTTCCCTTAAGTAAGACTTTCATTCCAGAGGTACTCTTTTTGTATTTGGAGGAAAGAAACATCCTCATCCTTGAAGATACAGAGATGGCAAAAAGAATCTAAACATACAGGCCTTGCTAATTTCCCCAGTTATCATAGCCTCTTTGTCCAATTATACTTCTGTACAACTCTCCATTCTTCATCAAATATAACCATAAAAATATACAGATTACCCTGTTTTGGGTGACTTTATTTCTGTTTTCCTGTGTCATGAAAACCTAAAATTGTAAGTTTTCATATGTTAATCTGTCTTTTGTTACAAGAACCTTAGGCATGAAACTAGCAGTGAGTGAAGAAAGACATCACTTTTCTCCCCTGCCTAGTAGAGCAAAATAAGTGAAGACAACTCTTCAGTTACTTTGTAGCAAACAGGTAATTGGCAGCAGTAACTAGAGCAAATTCCATAGAATAAGCATTTGGAAATCAGAATGCATTTCTGTGACTAATAAATAGAAGGTGAGGAAGTGGAAAGAGTAGAGCCAAAAAGGGTGGTGGCTGAAACTGGATATGAGGTTTAGGAAGGATATATATTTAAAATTGAGGACTTTTGCTCTTGCCTCAGTACTTATGAGAAAGAGCATATAGAATAGGGGGGAGTAAAAAGTATAGAAAATAAAATAATCAATTAATAAAATGAATGAAGTACTTGAGAGAGTGGAAGATGATACGATCTAGATTAAAGGTGAGTAATTAAGTTTCTGGTCTTAAACGACAAGCCTATGTCGAACTGACTCTTCAATTGAGAATAGCTTGAAAGCTGAAAACAAGTTATTTGAAGACATAAAAGAAAGAAAGGATTTAGAATATGAGAGGGGTAAGATGTACATTTGCTGATTCCCAGTGCAATCAGTAGAGACCAAGTAGTTCAAGGCTTGCAGAGTTTCACTGAGTTGAAGATACAGCCATTAAATTCAGAGAGAAGATGCTATGATCCCAGAGAGAAGGAAACTGTCCTGTATTTTCCCTTTAAGGTATTTGACCAAATATAAACTGTATACATGTGAGAAAATGACAGGTAGACAGAGGTACTGGGTAGCTAGAGTTTAGCATACATTTTGAGAGTCTCAGAGCTGGGGAGAGACAGTTGGAGATCCAGAACAAAATAGGATGGAAGAAATTTGATAAATGAACCCAGGCTTTTAGTGGAAATTCAGGAGTTAAACACCAGGAATAAGGGTAATTTTAGGATTATGTGCAAACCATCTGCCACAGTTCCCCTCAATAATTTTCAGCTTCCAAAATTAAAAATATATGTACATATATTTTAGAGAAAAGTATTATGCTGACACTTTACAATTATTTATCTTTAGTAGTTAGCATCAACAAAAATTTTCAGGCATGCCAATTCATGTGATTTCCCAAATGAAATAAGATAATAAGTAATCTGTAAATTGGAGATTAGACAGGAGTTTTAGAAAATAAATATTTCAGGAAATAGAGAAAATATGAATAATTTTATTAGCAAATAAGAAACTATACAACAAAAATTATATATAATAACATTTTGAAAAGTACATTTTCAATAGCAAAAAACTGGATCATTGAACTGAAAGATCAGTAGAAAAAACAGATCGGAGAAGAGAATAGAATAAAGAGACTTAAGAACAAGATTAAAAGGTTAATATATATGTAGCTGGGACCTCACAGAGGAGAAAGTGAAAGAGTTGTAATATTCGAAGAATACTGGCTGATGATTTTTCAAATATGACTGCAGATATCACTCTACAGATTTAAGAAGCTCCGCAAGTACTGTATCAGGCAAAATGCAAAGAAAATCACACCTAGGCACATCATGTATTTGCTCTCAAGAAATTAGAAAGTCCGAGAACAGGCTACACTAATGGCATAGTGATAGAAATCAAAATAGCAGTTACTTTTATGGGATGATATTTACTAGCTGGGGCATAAAGGGAGCTTCTGGCATTATGGCATCCTGATATTTCTTGATCTGGATAATTATTAAATGGAAACATTCACCAAGTAAAAATGATTAAAGAGTACCTAGATACTTTGTTCATATCTTTTATGTATGAATACATCATCTTTTAATGCAAAGTTTAAAATGAAGCCCATGAGCTTTTCAGTTTGAAAACAAAGTGATTTTTCCTCATATATTTTTAAAAATTATGATGGTAATAACACTTAACATGAGCTTTACCCTTTTAATAATTTTTAAGTGTACAATACACGACTGTTTACTATAGATATAAAATGTGTAGCAGATCTCTACAGCTTATCTTGCTTGACTGAAACTTTATGCCTATTGATTAGTAGGTCCCCATTTCCCTTCCCTTCAGCCTCTGATAACCACCATTGCACTATGATTCTATGTATTTGATGATTTCAAAACCAGTCTAATTGTCCCATAGAACTTATGTTTGTGGTTTCTTTTGAATAAACATAGAAATTGACTCTCTCAGTGTTAAAACTTGAGAAAATTACATTTGTCTTATCTGAGTTTCTTTCTCAGGAGGCCAACCATTAGGCCTCTGAGATAGTATAAAGAAACTGAAACTTACCTGTTAATTGCATCTGGACAATGAGATGTCAGATTCCTCACCCATAGTGACTGCCTAAGCTGTCACCTGCTTCCTGTTGACCAACTCCACTTCCTTACTCCTCACTAATTCCTGTCTTCATTCATGGAGTCACATTTCTTCCCTGTTATATGAACCATTTTATATGATTTTAGGTAGTCAGGGAGACTGATCTTCCACTCCATTGGTTGCAGCACCCAATTAAAGCCTTCTTCCCTGGCCATATTCACAGTGTTCATGATTGGCTTTCTGTACAGTGAGTAGCAGAACCTAGACTGAACACCTGGTGTTTTGGTAACAATTTTAAGTAACTCATATAAGTGGAATTACACAGTATTTTTCTGTGTCTGGTGTGTTTCACTTAGTGTACTATCCTCAAGGTTCATCTATGTTGTCTCATTGTAGAATTAGCCTTCTTTATAAATACTTAGTAGTTTTGTGTTATGTATGTTCTGTATTTAAAAAAAATCTATTCATCTGTTGATGAACATTTAGGTTGTTTTTTACATTGGCAATTGTGAAAAGTGCTGCAATGAACAGAAGAGTGTTATTATCTCTCTGAGGTCCTAATTTCAATGCTTTTAGATAAATATGCAGAAATGGAATTGCTATGTAAATAATGGTAGTTATTTTTTGAGGAACTTTGACAGTATTTTCCAGAGGGACTGCATCATTTTGCATTATCACCAACAGTTTTCAAGAGCTCCAGTTTCTCTATATCCTTACCAACACAACTTTAAAAAAAGTAAAAAATGTATAGCCATTCTAGCAGATATGATGCGGTACATCTTTTATGATTTTCATTTGCATTTTTCTGATGATTAGTGATATTTTGCATTTTTATATTTACCAGTTGGTCATTCATGTGCCTTCTTTGGAAAAATGTCTATTCAAATCCTTGGACAGTTTTAAAAATCGGGTGGTTAGTTTTTTGTTTGTTGTTTTAACTGCTTAGTTGTATCAGTTTGTTGCATATTTTGAAGATTAAACACTTATCAAATATTGGTTGCAAACACGTTTTCCCACTCTAAAGATTGCCTATTAACTTTTTCGATTGTTTCATTTGCTACATAGAAGCTCTTTAATTTCATATAATCCCATTTGGTATTTTATCTTTTGTTGCCTATACTTTTTATACATGAAATCGTAGCCAAGACTGATGTCATAAGGATTTTCACTCTGTGTTTCTTCTAAGAGTTTTACAGTTTTGAGTCTTACACATAAGCCTTTAATGCATTTTGAATTGCTTTTTATGCATGATAGAAGAAGAGGGTCTGGTTTCATTCTTCTGTGTTTGCACATCCAGTTTGCCCAATAACATTGGTTGAAAACAATATTTCCCCATTGAGTGTTGGTACCCTTCTAGAAGATGAGTTGATTGAATATATGATTTTTTATTTCTTTTGAATCAGGTGTAGTTTATTTTACTTCTGAATATGAATGGATGTATTTCTGGGCGATTTTGTTCCATTTGTCTGTAGGTCTGTATGCCAGTATCATATTGCTTTGATGACATTTTAAGTTTTGTAATATATTTTGAAATTAGGAAATGTGATGTCTGTAGCTTTATTATTTTTTTCTCAAGATTAATTTGGCTACTTGCGGTCTTTTGTGGTTTCTTGTAAATTAAATCTTTTTTTCATTTCTTTAAAAAATGCCATAGGGATTTTGATAGTGTTTACATTGAATCTATAGATCATTTTATGTAGCATGGATTTTTAACAATATTAAGTCTTCTAATCCATGAACACAGGTTGTCTGCATGTTTTGTTTAATTTCTTTCATCAATGTTTTGTAGTTTTCACTATACATAGCTTTCACTTCATTAGTTAAGTTTATTTAGTTATTTCATAATATTTATTCTACTATTATAAATTGGTTTTTAAAATTTTCTTTTTGGATAGTTTGTCCTTAGTGTATAAAAAACTAACTGGTTTTTTCATTGACCTTATATTCTGCCACTTTACTGAATTTGTTTATTATAATGAAGTCTTTAAGGCTTATATAATTGGTTATACAGGGCTTATATAGCCTTTTATAATGAAGTCTTTAGGATATATATATGTAACCATATAATGTACAAACAAGAACAATTTTACTTTTTTCTAATATGGGAACTTTTGATTTTTGTCTTTTGCCTAATTGTTCTAAGACTTATAGTATAATGTTGAATAGAAGTGGTAAGAGTGAGCATCCTTGCGTTGTTGTTGATCATAAAAATAAGATTTAGGCTTTTCACCTTTGAGGTTTAGCTGTAGGCTTTTCATATATAACCTTTAAAATGCTTTGTTAATTTCTTTTTATTCTTAGTTTGTTTGGAGTTTTTATCATGAGAAGATGTATCTTTTCAAATACATTTTCTGCATCAACTAAGGTCATATAATATTTATCCTTTATTGTGTTAATGTGATGTATCACATGCTAATTGATTTTTATATATTGAACCGTCCTTGTATCCCATTGATAAATCTCTCTTGATCATGCTGTATGACTTTTTTTATGGCGCCATTACATTCAGTTTCTTAGCATTTTGTTGAGCATTTCTGTAAGTAAGTTCATCAGGGACATTGATCTGTAGATTTTTTTTCTTGTGGGGTCCCTTGTCTGGCTTTGATATTAGAATAATACTGGCCTTATAAAATAAATTTGGGAATGTTCATTCCTTTTAAATTTTACAGTAGCAAAGACATGAAATCAATAAAAATATCCAAAATGTGGTACATATACACCATGGAATATTATGCACCCTTAAAAAAGAATGAGATTATGTCCTTTGCAGGGACGTAGATGGAGCTGGAGGCCATTATCCTTAGCAAACTCTCCAGGAACAGAAAAGCAAATACCACATGTTCTCACTTATAAGTTGGAGCTAAATGATGCAAATACATGGACACATAAATGGGAACAACACACACTGGGGCCTATTGAAGGGTGGAAAGTGGGAGGAGGGAGAGTATCAAGAAAGAAAATCTGATGAGTACTACACTTAATACCTGGGTGATAATATGTACAACAAACCCTCACGATACAAGTTTACCTGGGTAACAAACCTGTACATGTACCCCTGAACTTAAATTTTATTTAAAAAAATATTTCAGTAAGAATTGGCGTTAATTTTTTTAACTTTCACAGATCTTTATTAGTACACATAATATTAACACATATATAGTGAAAAATCATATAATTCTGAATCATATAATGACCTCCACAGATGGTGAACTGGTATTTAAGAAAATTTAACAACTACTTTTGATTTTAAAAAATTAATTAAATAGAAATACATTTATATTTTTTTACAATGATATTTGGTAGGGTTAACCCATGACATAACCTGTTTCTGGGTTTTTCTTTGTTGCAAGGTTTTAATTATTGATTTAGTTTTCATACTAGTTATAGGCCTGTTCGAACTTTCTGTTTCTTCATGGTTTAGCCTTGTTAGGTTATATGTCTCTAGGAATTTACATATTTCTACTAGGTTATCAAATTTGTTGATGTATACTTGTTCGTAGTAGTCTCTTATGATCTTTTTTTTTTTGCTAGGGTATCAGTTGTAATATCTCTTCTCTCATTTCTGAATTTATTTATTTGAGTCTTCTCCCTTTTTTTCTTAGTCTAGCTAAGGGTTTGCCAAGTTTCTTTATCTTTTCAAATAACCAAATCTTAGTTTCATTGATATTTTCTGTATATTATTTTTCTGTTTTTGATTTCATTTATATCTACTTTAATCTTTGTATTTTTCGTCCTTTTGTTAGCTTTGGACTTTGTTCTCATTTTTCTGGCTACTTGAGGTAGGTTGCTTATTTGAGATTTTTTTTTATTGTAGGTATTTATCACTAGAAACTCTGACTATTGTTTTTACTTCATTCTTTAAGTTTTGGTATATTGGGATTTTTAGTTTGTTTTTATTTTAATTTTTCTCTAGGTAATACTTAATTTCTGATTTGATCTGTTTTTTGGTACAATTTTCACTCAAGAATGTATTGTTAAGTTTCAACATATTTGTCAGTTTTCCAGTTTTCCTTCTGCTGTTGATTTCCAGTTTCACTCAATTGTGCTTAGGAAAGATACTTGTCGTAATTTCAGTCTTCTTAAATATGTCAAAAAGGGGGCAGAGCAAGATGGTAAAATAGAAGCTTAGACAGTCTGTACCCCCTCCAGGAACACCAAATCTCAACAACTGTTTGCACAATAGTGGAAAACCACTATCACAAGAATCAAAAATCAGGTGAGCGATCATAGTACTTGATTTTAACTTCATATCATGGAAAGGTATGCCATACCTTCCATAATGGAGGGCAGAAGAGACACTCTTAAATCACCAATGCCATACCTCCCTGAAGCCCTAACAGCATGGAGAGAGAAACTGTGTAGTTTGTAAAGGGAGAACACAACAACTGAAGGACTTTACATCGAATTCAGTGCTGCCTTGCCACAGTAGAGAGATAAGAAGGCTATGTTGAGTTCAGCCAGCACCCATGCAGGGAGAGAGCATTTAGATCAGACCTAGCCACAGGCGTGCTACTCATGCTAGTGGTAGGAACTTGAGTTTCTCTACAAGCATCACCACTGTGGACTAAAGTCTCTGGGGTCCTAGAAGACAGTCTAGGTCACAAGGACTGCCATTCCTGGTCAACTCCTAGTGTTAGGCTAGACTTATACAGCCAGAGCACTAGGATGCATGTGACAGAGACACCAGCTGGCACAGCTGAGAGATGGCTTTCACCATCCCTCTCCTAACTTCAGGCAGTGCACCTTGTAGCAGTGAAAGTTACTCCTTCTCTCCTAAGGGAGAGAAGAGCAAAAAATAAAGAGGACTTTGTCTTGCATCTTGAATACCATATCAGACATGGTAGGATAGGGCACCAGGCCAAGTTGTGAGGTCACAATTTCAGGACCTAGCTCCCTGAAGAAATTTCTAGTTACACACTGGGCCAAAAGGGAACCTGCTGCCTTGAATGGAAAAATGCAGTCCAGACAGAATTTATCACCTGCTGATTAAGGAAACCTTGGGCCCTGAATAATGACCAGCAATACACAGGGAGTATGCTTTGGGCCTTGGGTTCTCAGATGTCATGGCTTCAGGGGAGACCCTAAACATTCCCAGCTGTGGTGGATATGGTGAAAGATTCCTTCTAGTGAAAAAAAAAAGATAAAGAGGACTACGTTTTACACCGTAGGTACCAGTTTGACCACAATGAGGCAGAGAGCAACAAGCAGGTTTTGGGGTCCCCTAGTCCAGGCCTAGGCCCTTAGGCAGCATTTCTAGACCTGCTCTGGGCCAAAGGGGAGACCATTAAAGAGTGAGTCCCAGGCCTGGCAGCATTCACCAAAAGCTGACAAATAGCTCTTGGGCTTTAAGCAAACATTGGTGGTGACCTATAAGAAATTCCCATGGACCGGTGGTAGTGGTGGCCACAATGAGAGGCTCTCTGCTGTAGAAAGGGGAGCGTGGATAGTGGGAGAAGGGAGAGAATCCGGAAAAAAAAATAACTATTGAGTACTAAGGCTTAGTACCTGGGTGACAAAATAATCTGTACAACAAACCCCTTTGACATGAGTTTACCTATAAAATAAACCTGCACATGTACCCCTGAACTAAAATAAATGTTTTAAAATTGGACAAAAGGTTTGAATAGACATTTCTCAAAAAAAGACACACAAATGGCCAAGACTCTTATGAAAATTTGTTCAACATCATTGATTATCAGAGAAATGCAAATCAAAACTACAATGTGATATGTAACCTCAGTTAAAATGGCTTTTATCCAAAAGCCAGACAATTACAAATGCTGGTGAGGATGTGGAGAAAAGGAAACTCTTGTACACTCCTGATGGAAATGTAAGTTAGTACAATCAATATAGAGAAAAAATTGGAGATTCATCAAGAAACTAAAAGTAGAGCTACCATGGCATACAGCAATCCTATTTCTGGGTCAATATCCAAAAGAAAGGAAATCAGTATATCAAAGAGATATCTCAACTCCCATGTTCGTTGCTGCACAGTTCACAATAGCCAACATTTGGAAGCAACCTAAGTGTCCATCCTGCTGATAAATGGATAAAGAAAATATTGTAATGTTGTATATATACACAATGAAGTACTAGTCAGCCATAAAAAGAATAAGATCATGTCCTTTGGAACAATATGGATGGAACTGGAGTTCATTATATTAAATAAAATAATCCAGGCACAGAAAAACAAACATTGCATGTTCTCACTTATTTGTGAGATCTAAAGATCAAAACAATTGAAAGCATGGAGATTAAGAATAGAAGGATGGTTACTAGAGGCTGGGATGAGTAGTAGGGGTTGGGGAGGTGGGGATGGTTAATGGGTAAAAAAATTAGAATGAATAAGACCTAGTATTTGAAGATCCAACAATGGAACAATAGTCAATAATACTTTATACATTTAAAAATTATTAAAACAGTATAATTGAGTTTCTGTAATGCAAATTATAAATGCTTGAGGGGATGGATACCCTATTTTCTAAGATATGATTATTAGGCATTACATGCTTGTACCAAAATAGCTCATGCACTCCATAAATATATACACTTATTATCTACCCTCACAAATTAAAAATAAATCAAGACTCTTGTGGACAACTACATGATCTATCTTTGAGAAAGATTTGTGTGCTCTTCTTAAGAATGTGTACTCTGCTACTTTTTGGTGACATGTTCTGTTGGTTTAAGTCTGCTTGGTTTAATGTGTTATGCAAGTCCTCTGTTTCCTTATTGATTTTCTGTCTTGATGTTCTGTCCATTATGAAAGTGGTGTATTAAAGTATCCTACTATTATTGTATTGCTGTCTATTTTTCCCTTCAGTTTGCCAACATTTGTTTTATGTATTTAGGTGTTTTGATGTTGAGTGCTTGTATGACTGTAATTGTTGTATCTTCCTGGTAGCCTGAACCTTTTACCATATAATGTCCTTCTTTCTCTCCTGTAATACTTATTAGGAATATTTTTTTTCTTATTTAAATGTGGCCACTCCTGCTGTCCTTTGCATGAAATATATCTTCTGTTTATTCACTTTTGGCTTAGTTGTCCTTCAACTTAACATGAGTTCTTTGTACACAGCGTATAGTTGGGTCCTGTTTGTTTGTTATTCATTCAGCCATTCTACTGATTTGAGAGTTTAATCTATTTATATGAAGTAATCATTGATAGGGAAGTATTACCACTGCCACTTTGATAGTTGTTTTGTTACTCTTATACTTCTTTTATCCCTTTTTATCTCTTTTACTGCCTTCTTTTTTGTTTCCTTGATATTTTTTTATCATGTTTTAATTCCTTTCTTTTTTAGCTTTTTCTAACTATTACAGTTTTTTTGGTGTGTGATTAACTTCGTACTTACATAAAGAATCTAATAACTATTATAGCCTATTTTAAACTGATAATAGCTTAAGTTCAATTGGATATAAAAACTGTACATTTTAACTTCTTCCCTGCCACACACACTTTATATTACTATTGTCACAATTTGTATCTATTTCATATTGCGTACCTTTAACATATTTTTAGTTATAGTAATTTTTAAATAATTGTCTTTTGCATTAGAATGAAAATTATTTACCCACCACCATTTCAATAATACCATATTCTGTACTTGTCTGTATATTTACTTTCACTGGTGAATTTCATACTTATCCTATTTTGTTACTGGTTGGCATCCTTTGTTTCTATTAGAAGAACTCCATTTAGCATTTCGTGTAAGGTGGTTTCTAGGCATAATTAAATCCCTCAGCTTTTATATGAAAAAGTTTGTGTTATCTCTCTTTAATTGTTGAAGGAGAAGTGTTGCCAGGTGCTATATTGGTTTTACTGTATGTACTACTCCTGGTTGGTAGTTTTTCCAACACTTTGAATATACCAACCTACTCCTTTCTGGCTTGCAGTGTTTCTGCTGAAAAGTCCACTGATAGTCTAATGGGTGTCTCTTTATGTGACAAGTAAACTTTTTCTTGTTGTGTCAAAATTCTCTTCTTGTTTGGAACTTTTGATAATTTGATTATAATGTATCTGGATGTGAATTTCTTTAGGTTCATCTTATTTGTTGTTCTTTGGGTTTCTAGAGTTGGGGTGGACATTTCCTGTCCCAGATTTGGGAAGTTTTCAGCGATTATTTTTTTGAATAAGCTTGCTGGTTCTCTCCTGTTCTTTTTCAGAAACTCCCATAACCTTCATTTTGATCTGCTTGATGGTGTCCTATACATTTCTTAAGCTTTCTTCACTCTTTGTCATTCCTTTTATTTCCTTTTGAGTCCTCTGAATTATTTACAATACATTATCTGCATTTGCTGATCTTTTCTACTGTTTGATCTAGCCTGCTATTAAATCCTTCTAGTGAATTTTTCAGGTCAGTTTTGTTTTTCTTCTGCTCCATGATTCTTTTTAGTTCTTAAAAATAAGAATTATCCTTTTTGATCTCCCTTTGTACACACATTGTTCTCTTGACCTTAGTGAGCATCTTTATAAGAGTTATTTTTAATTATCTGTCAGGTAAATCATGTATCTTCACTTCATTAGTGTCAGTTTCTGGAGATCTATTGCATCCTTTGTTTGCAACCATCTGCCTGAATCTTCATTTTCCTTGACTTTCTCTTTTAATGTTTGCACATTAGACAAAGCAGGCACATCTCTCAGTCTTCATAGACTGAATTTCTATAGAAGAAAACTCCCACTAATTATTCTAGCCAGAGATCCTGGAGGCTTCTCCCAATTCTTTTCCTCCCCAGGGAGAAGCAGATAGTTGTGTTTTATGTTCATTTCCTCTGTGCTAAGCAGGTGGGGGGTGTAAGGGTTGGACTATGGCATCTATCAGCCTAAGTTACTTTCTCTATTCAGGTAACTAGATTATGTGAGACTCATCAGAGCTTTAAAACTGATAAACATACTCTACCTACCTTTGGGAAGTCCTGGAGAAATTGGGATGCTGGATGCATGGGTCAAATTCTTCCCCACCTCAGGGGGAAGCTAAGAACTAGGATTATTTGGTGGATCACTCTGTGTTGAGCAGAGAAGAGGATGAAGGGCATCTCTCAAATTGTTCTACCCAGGATGTCTAGACAATACTGAATATATCAGAGCTCCAAGATTGGCAAGAAAAAAGTCAGGCCTCTGTGAAGGTCTCTTGGAAAAGCTGAATTTGGAAATCAGCCACTTACCCAGTTTTTCCCCACACCCCTGCCCCTCCCCTCTAGTGAAACTGGCACCTAGGGACATCTCTTCCTGATCATATGACACTGATCCAAAGGCAGGTCCCAAATCCTCCTACTGGCTTTGTTTAGTATGCTTTCACATTCTCCGCAGGTGAAGCAGCATTTCAATTGTTTTCTCATTTCTTACAATGTAAATTTGTGCATGAGTTGTTGCTGATTGGATGTGTCTGTAGGGATAAGAAGGGCACAGAGCTTCCTTCTCTGCCATCTTCTTCATGGCCCACTTTATGACAAGATGATTTAAAAATTTATAGAAACCAAAAGAGTTAAAGGTAGTCAAAATACATCTGGATAAAGAACAAGGTGGAAAAGTTTCTTTACCAGGTATCAAAGCTATTATAAAATTGCAGCTATTAGGCAATGATGTATTACTCAGAATTAAACAAAGTACATAAATTTTGTCAGTATTATGTTAAGTGAAAATAAGATAATAAATGACTCAGAATTAAGACTCATGAACATATAGGGACTTGATATACAGTAAAAGTCACGGAAACAGTTGTGATAGTCTTTAAAAAATTTGTTCTGAACAATAGGGTGTCCATATAGGAAAAAAAGAAATTTGACCTGTATCTCACACTGCATCTAAAATTTGGACTATAGCAAATCAAATTGTGAGAGGATAAAAGTTAAGCATCCTGAAGTTAATATAAAAGAAGATCTAATACCTTAGATTGAGAGGATACTATTCAATAGGATTAAAAAAACACCCATATAAAAAATAAAATATTGGTCAACTTGACTGTATTAAAAATGTCAAATATTAATTTTGGCTGGGGGCTGTGGCTCATGCCTGTAATCCCAGCACTTTGGGAGGACAAGGCAGGCAGATCACAAGGTCAGAAGATTGTGACCATTCTGGCCAACATGGTGAAACCCTGTCTCTACCAAAAATACAAAAAAAAATTAGTTGGGCGTGGTGTCACACACCGGTAGTCCCAGCTACTTGAAGGCTGAGGCAGGAGAATTGCTTGAACCCAAGAGGCAGAGATTGCAGTGAGCCGAGATTGCGCCAGTGCACTACAGCCTGGGCGACAGTGTGAGACTCAGGCTCAAAAAAAAAAAAGTTTTAATTTTGAAAAAAAGCTGCCATTAGAAGGCATAACTGGTAATCCACAGAGCAATGGAAGATATTTGTGCTAATATATTCACCAAATAATTGTTTCCAGAATATGGAAAGGTTCTCTGCCTAATAATAAGGAAAATACAATCTCATGGTTAAATAACTGGATATTTGAAAAAGGCTTTCATAGAAGAGGATATACAAATGGCCAGTAAATTTAAGTTTTCAAATTCCTTAGCAAACAGAGTATTAGAAATAAAAGGCACAATGAAATATCACCTTGTACTTATCAGAAAAACTAAAAGCAAGAAGAAAATAGCAGGTGTTGGTGAACTATGGAGCAATGATAACCCCTTTACAATTCTGGGAGGAGAGAATATATATGTATGTTTTTCATTTTTTTTTTTAAGACTGAGTTTTGCTCTGTTGCTCACTGCAACCTCCGTCTCCCGGATTTAAGCAATTCTCCTGCCTCAATATCCCCAGTAGCTCGGATTACAGGTGCATGCCACCATACCTGGCTAATTTTTGTATTTTTAGTAGAGACTAGGTTTTGCCATGTTGGCCAGGCTAGTCTTGAACTCCTGACCTCAGGTGATCCACCCATTCCTCAGCCTCCCAAAGTGCTGAGATTATAGGCGTGAGCCAACATGCCTGGCAAGAGTATATTTATACCATTTATTTGGAAAATCATTTTATATTATTTGCCAGTGTTGAATAAATGCAAACCCACAGATCCAAAAGTGTCAATAAATTAGTATCTACCTAATGAAAATGCATACATATATGTATCAAACAACATTTATATAAATATTCACTGGAACATTATGCATAAAATCTCCAAACTGGGACAATTGACATGTTTTTCTACAATAGAGTATATATAAATTGTTCTGTATTCATGTAACTGAATGCATATAGCAATGCAAATGAACACAATGCAAGAATTTCACCAAAATTATATAAGTAAAGAAGACAGGCAGAAAAGACTAATATATGATTTAGTTTACATAAAACTTAAAAACAGATATAACAATAGTGTTTAGAGAACCATACTTATGTGGTTAAACCAAAGAAATGCAAGGAAATCATTAATGTAAAAATCAGGCCTGGGGCTGCCTTTGCAGGAAAGGAAAGGTTTAATGACAGGGGCATGAGAAAAGCTCCTGGGTCCTTGCAACATGCTGTATGATGGTAGACTTTTTGATAAATCATTGAACTGCATACATGTGCACATGTGTGTGTGTGGGGGGGGTGAGGAACAAGGGGAAATGTTTTAAAAAGACTGAGAGAATTACTGTAAGTCAATATTAAATATTCAGTTCCCACTCTGTGTTATACTTTGTAAGAAAATTTGTTTCTTAAAGTTTTCATGTAATTTCTAATTATACTGACAGAGCTTAAATAATCAGTTATAAGAGAACCCTGATTTATTTCTGCCATGTAAGAGTAAAAGGACTAATGGATCAGGAAGTAATAACTGGTTTATATTCCAAGATATTGTCCCTGATTATTTTTATATCATTGAGCAAATCATCACTTTCCTGAGCCTCACTTTTCTCTTTGGTCAAAGTTGTATGGCAGGATAACCACTTAAGTTCTTGTCCCTAATAATCTATAAGTTGATTAGTATGTATCAAGAGTCAGCAGATGGAGTTCCAAGAAATCAGTATTTTAGGATTTGCAGACCATATTGTCTCTGTGGCAACTACTAAACTCAGCCATTGTACAATGAAAGCTGCTTGCTACAGACAGTTCTTCAACTAATAAACATGTCTGTGCTCCAATAATATTCTATTACTGAAACAAACTATACTCTGGATTTGGTCCTTGGGCAGTAGTTGGCCAATTCCTGGAATGTACTGACATTATTATTGGTCTTCTATCAAGATTTGTGTCTGGGTATAGAGATAAACTTGAATAAAGTGAGCATTGGAAATGAACTAACAATGCTAACTCTTGTGCTTATTAAGAACCTGGATTGACTGGGCATCATGACTCATCCCTGTAATCCTAGCACTTTGGGAGGCCAAGGCAGGTGGATCACTTGAAGTCAGGAGTTTGAAATGAGCCTGGCCAACATGATGAAAACCCATCTCTACTAAAAATACAAAAAAAAAAAAAAATAGCTGGGCATGGTTGGTGGGTGCCTGTAATCCCACCGCTACTTGGGAGGCTGAGGCAGGAGAATTGCTTGAATCCAGGAGGCGGAGGTTGCAGTGAACTGAGATTGCACCACTGCACTTCAGCCTGGGTGATAGAGCAAGACTCTGTCTCAAAAAAAAAAAAAAAACTGGATTGTCAGGCACTGTGGCTCACTATCTGTAATCCCAGCACTTTGGAAGCCCAAAGCTTGACCCCAGGAGTTTGAGTCCAGCATGTGCTACATGGAGAAACCTCATCTCTACAAAAAATATAAAAAACTAGCTGGGCATGGAGGTGCGTGCCTGTAGTCCCAGCTACTCTGGAGGCTGTGGTTGGTGGATCGCCTAAGCCCAGGAGTTTGGGGCTTTAGTTAGTTATCATGCCACTGCACTCCAGCCTGGGCAACAGAGTGAGACACTGTTCCCCCCTTAAAAAAAAAAAAAATAACCTGTATTCATTTTACTTACTCATTTATGCCAAAACCTTCTGTCAGCCTTACTAAGGAGGTTTCTGAGCTCTTACTTTGATTCATTTGACTGAGATTTTGTTAACATATAGGGAAGTGATGACAAAGAGCATAGATAAGTTGGAAACATGATCTTTATTTTATGCTGTAAATTCAATTACATACATATAATGCCTGCATTTAAGCAAAATCAAGTAGAAGTTGAATAATCATCTGTAAAAATAAAATCAGTGCATGCATCCCACAGGAATAGATTTCCTAATTTAGTTTCCCTCAAAAGCAAGTTTTATGTTTTGACAATTTAAAATTGATTATGGAAGGTACTTCAATTTAAGGACATTATGCCATTTTGATTTTTATTTTCTTGTCTTTTCTACACCTATTTTTTTTTCTGGCTTTTGCATTACAGACTAAGAAACTACTATAACTAAGTGGTTTTAGAGTACTCTGAGAATTTTCCACATAAAGAAACTGAACAAAGATACTAATATTTCTGCTTAGAGTTTATAATTTCTCAAGTCTCAAGATTAAATATAGAGAAAACATAAACACATACTGTATAGGCATAACTGAACTCCAATGTATAGCGTTACTTCCTATAAAATTATTCATTATTTAATTAGAATGTTAATCTTTATATTTCTTTGGATATTTAAACAAGCCACTATATATTATGGTTGTATGAATCATTTAGTAATCTTTATTCAGTAATTTGGATCTGAGCATTAAAAGACAAATGAATATAGTGTGATCTCAGTGGTAAAAGTCAGTACAAATATTTCAAGTAGTGAATGAGATATAAACTCTCATTGAGATGTCTACAGTTTATCCAATTGTTTTATACTTTATAAACTGAATTCTGATTAAGAGTATATTATAAATTATGTACATAAGGATATTTGGATTATAGTTACTAAACAATTTTCATACATATCACCACTGGCATTTGAAAAATTTCTCACAAAATCTAGGATGATTATTTTGAAAGAATTACTTGTTAGGTAATGCAGCCCTCCTTGTAAAGATTCAGGATGTTTAGTTTTATGGCATTCAGTAAACAGGCCCATTAGTCGATGTGCTTCCCTGCAATACTCACTTATTCTGTCATACATAATTTATACTGTTGTTAAGTATTTATTGACTGATATTCCTTCTTGCTATTGAAGATTTACAGCACTAACACTCAGGATTTGAGCATCCTCAGAGTAATAGTAAGAATAAAGTTTATGCACTAGAAAATATTACAAGAAATATCTATCACTTCTGCATAATCAGTGTTTGGGGGATTCTTCTTTTATGAAGTCTTGTCTTATAAGATTCTCTTTGAAGATGATTTCTCATAAAGACTGGTTTCCAGAAGTTATATTTTTGATAGAAGATGAGATATTATACATGTTACTCATTTCCCTTATCTTTGTTTTCCTTTTATTAGTTAGGTTTTTATTTCCTTGTGACCATATTTATCCAGACTTTGTAAGCACTTACTCCTCAGTCATGGCCTAAAGAGCTTACAGTTAGCTTTGCTAAATGTTTTGTTGGAGTTCTATCACAAAGGAAATTGGGAACAAGTGCAAAAAGAAGTGCGTGTATCACAAGGAGACATTGTTTTGCTACAACATGTATGGACCTGGAAACTATGAATTTAAATTAAACAACGTGTGAAAAAACCAAGTTTATAATAAGCTCATTGACATAAACAAGAGCTAAGGTTCTATGGTGTATATTTAAGATGTACAAAAGATTAATAAAAACAAGTAAGATAATTATTTACCCAACTATTTCAGTCAAGGTCACAGGTTGCCTGAACCTATTCCAGCAGCTCAGGGTTCAAGGTGGGAACTTATCCTGTGGAGTTCCAAGTAAGTGAGAGGGATGATAAAAATGTATTGGAAGAAAAAATAATACACAGAATATATGTATATGTATATATTTGTATTTATATATTTATACATACAAATTTATATATAATGACATGTATGTATATGTATATATTTGTATTTATATTTCATTCCATAACATGTACTGTTTGTATATTTTATAGTACACCTACTTTGGTAGGTTAATAATGCTTCTGTATCTTTCATGTATATATATATATATATATATATATATATATATATATATATATATATGTGATACCTGCTGAAAAAAAAGTAATAATATTAATGTATCCAAAAGGCTTTGAGATCACTGCTATAGATGTTAGTGTATTCCACCCCCAAGTTGCCTCCATAGTCACAGATACACTGAACAATTTGGAATTTTGTCAGTCATTTTACAAAGACTTATTTCATAAACATTTATAAAACGTTTTCTTACAAAGAATGTTTTTTATTGACTCCCTAGTATGGAGCTCAGGATGAATTCTCATGTGCACTCCGGTGGCTTTTCTCAAACTCCCTCTCCAATGTACTTCACGAAGCCTTAGTGGTGCCCTCGATAGTGTCACATCATGAGGCATCAGGTTACTCTGGCAGGTCACTTTACTTTGATTCTCTCAGCAATTCCAACTTATCTCTTATTTTCTCCCACACTCAATCAACCTAGTGTTTTCTTCATTACTAACTCAGGAACAGAGTTATAAGACCTTCCTTCTGCCTAAACGTACATTACACGCATACCACCATTCCTGTTATGTTTCTTTTCTTCCTAACACTGAGCTTCCTCTTATTCTAATTATTATCAATACACTTAAAGTAATATTTATATGTGTCCATGGTTCAGAGGACACAGTTAATGTCCTGTATTTTCTAGTGTTTCCCACAGAGCCATATCACTTTCCAGCAGAGAAGATAACGAACCACGGATAAAATAGTTGCAAAGATTACTGAGAAAAAAACAGAAACAGGGAAGTCCAATAATAAAAACTGAAGTACAGGCTCAAATAGAAAGCCCAGTGGTAAAGACAGTCAGTAATTGATTTCTCAGCTTGTGCATACTGGATGCTTCAGATAATAAAAATATGATTGTATAATCCCTCACTTCTACTTGACAATTGTCCTATTAATAGGTACAGGGAAGAAGGATATGGGTAGTGTAGATAAACAGCAATATCAGAATTCCATGCAAGCTGTGGTCTGTTGATGTGCCTGTGACTGACAGGTCTTCTCTATGACAGTGGTGTTGCCACCACCCTCCAAACAAAGACTGTCCCCTGGAATCTCATCAACTTCTACTGCTCTTATCAGCAGCCTGTCAGAGGGCTGACTTGCCTCATCAGCTTGGCCTCTGCTGACTTGGTGTCATCAGTACAGATTTCTGAGGAGAGGGGTTAAGATGGGATTCTGCTCTATATTATGTTGGGAATGGTAGCTGTTCCCAGCTGCTCTTCCTCTCAAAGAATAGGAAAGCACAATACACTTGATAAAGAGAATGGTTTTCTGCTTTGGGGCTAAACAGACCAGATATGACTCAGGTTTCTTTGTCACAGGTTCTTCATTTATGACCATTAATCATGAACAAATTCTAATTTAGAAGTATAGAACCTAAGGTTATATTTAAATTTTACTTACATAATAGGTGAATGGTTTCCCATGGAATTCCTTTCAACATATATTGGGTTTATGGTGACTGAAAGTTTTCCCAGCAGTAGAAACAAGAATAACACAAAGTTAACGAGCTGCATAAACACATGTGGGCACATACTCATTGCACACACCATGCAGACAGCAACTATTTCGAAGGATAAGTTGCTAGGAATAAATATGTATGTAGAATTGGTATCACTCATACTTTACCAACAAATTCATTGATGAGAAATTTTGAAAGTATTTGAATGGAAAAGAAAAGAAAAAACAGGTTAGAAATGGAGAACATCAAGGCTTTGGCCCTTGTCCCAGTGACAGGACTTGGACGAATCAGTTATCTTCTTGTGACTCTTTGTCTTATCAAACAAACAAACAAAGAAAGGGACAGCAGTGCCTGCCTGAAAGTGCTATTATGATAAGTCCATAAAAAATTCACTATTTTACTTGTGTTAATGAATGTGAAAGGTAATATGATGTGAAAGTGATTTTCCTTTTATTCAGAATTTTCTCTGAAGCCCCAGAGCTAAAAACAATGAATGACAAATAGTTCTCTTCCATTTATAAATAAGTGTGCTAGACCAATCTAGATGAGATTTACAGAAAAGGGTAAAAGCAGCCCTGCAACCAGTGGTCACATCATTTATCCATAATATATATATATATATATATATATATATATATATATATATATATATATATATAAAGTGATATTTCAGGGATAATTCATTAAAGCAGGAGAATTTCTAGGAAGTGAGAGTTTCTTATTTTCCCTCCACTACTCATGGGAAGCAAGGTGTTTCTTACTACCCCACCTTTAGCCAGATGCCGGGGTTCCCAAATAAACATTCATAGAGGTGAGAGTATTTACAGGAAACAAAAGTCATCATCTTATTCCATACCTATACCACTGTGTGCCCCTGTGACACTAAGGGAATGAAGCACAGCTTAGTAAGCAACATCCTAGAACCAAGTAACATGTGTCTTCCAGATATGGAGGAATATGGGGTCAGAGAGGTAGCTTAGGTGGCTGCTTCTTCCCAGGAGAAGGCTGAGGCCAGATGACTAGTTGAAGTAGACACATGGCATAGTAAGGAAAGGAGAGAGGATAACAGTAGAAGCAAAGCAACCAAGACCTATTATCAGGGCAGAGATGTGTAGTGTTTCCCATAGACCAAGGAGACACTGAGAAAGTAGATGTATGAGATCCTTTAAAAAGCACATTACAAGAGTTGCTTGCCAGGGTAAAAGAACTCTAGCAGAGAGAAGCAAGAGATAGAGGCCCAGTGTATGAGAGCAGAGGGTGTTGAGATGAGGGATCGGGAAGATCAAGTAGAGAGTGCTCCTCTCATCAAGGAAGAATACAGTATGAGTGGGCAAGGGGTCTCTAAAGAATCCAAGCCCTCGTGAAGAGTCAACAAGGAGACTAACAGAAGGTGTAATGGCCAAGTAACATCTCATAACTAAGAAGTGGTTTTGATTCTCTTTTTTCAGTTGCCTCTGCTTATCACTCCAACTCTATTGGAACCAAAGCAGGAGGTGAGAACTAGAGAACTAAGAGTTAAGAATAAATCTTAGCTCATTTTCTTAGTGAAGGCACCCATGCTAAGGATCAGGCCTGAATTTAGGGATGTAAATAAAAATCACTCTAATAAATGAAAAATAGAGTGGTGATTTCATGTAGTTTAGATTGGACTTTAAAACCTAAAATTGATACTTTTCCGACATTCAAAAGGGACTAGGGTAATGAGATCTTCCCAAAATGTTGAGAGACAGGAGAAATAAATTCAACAGTTTATGTGTGAAGGAAATGGTAGGAAAAAAATATCTGTATACTGATTTAACAAGTTTAGTCCAATCAGTCTATATACAAATATACTTTATGTCATCTATTTAAATACCTATTTATCTAGAGAAAGAGAATAATAAATATATAGATACCGAGAGTGTGTATATGTAATTTAGTTACCATAGGGTACTAAATACTTTTAATATTTTAATATGTTCCTTCATTCACTAATGCTTTTTTCTTGTAGCACCTTAAGTTTCATGGGAAGCAACACTTATCTACTCTGTTTTCATATAATTTGCATAGATTGAATGCCTTCCAACTTCAGTGTTGGACAGTGTCCCAAATCTGTCCATGCAGTATATTCCCTAGAATCTTGTTCACAGTGATTATTTAGCAATAGGCATGTGATACAAGCAAGAACAATCAGAGCCAATGAGATTGAGTTCCAAGAATTTAGAAAAATAAGCTTCTCTCCACTGGACTTGAAGCAAAGGGAATGTTAACATAGAGATACTGAGAACTACTTTGTGACCATGTGAAGGTAGTATGCATACAGATGCAGCAAAAAATTAGCAACGTAAAACTTGGAAAAGAATAAATGTTTAATTACTGATGGATTGTTGAGCTCCTGGATTCAGTTTTGCCTAGAAACAAACTAATTCTGTAGTTGTATCATATATAAGCTAAGCTAATAAAATCCTTTTTTGTTTAAGCCAGTTTCAGGTGTTTTCTTCCCACTTTCACTTAAAATAATTTTTAGGAATATCCTTCCTAAAAATTGAGGACTTTCAAGTGAACATGATTGATGGTTGTAAATAAAAAATATTACGTAATGGAAATAAGTAGATGAAGTACTTAATCAGTAAGAGTTCATTTCAGTTAAATGGACACCCTAACAAAGCTATTTGAAAGAATATCTTTTTTTTCACAATAAACTGTCCATGTGAGACTATATCTAAGTTTCACAGTCTTCTAGTTTGTTTATTAAAATATGCATCTTGTTTTAGGATTTTTAGGCAAGGCATTTTTGGATTATAGTGCTTTTTACTATGTAAGTTGCTTTTAGAGTTACTAAATATTCTACACATTGTAGTGTGAAAACATACTCAACCTAAGAAATTTGAATTTAATTTTCCTACTTTTTCAAGATTGTTTTGATGTTTGTAAACCAGAAAATCAATAATTGCCATAAGCCAATCTATAAAAGTATGTTTCCATTTTGCCTAGTAATGTAGCAATTGCTGGTGGAGGAGGTAAGCACATCATATGATTAGAGAAAGGAAGCATTCAGCAATCTGTCAAGTTGAGCATAAAATTTGTAAATCCTCTTTCCACTGGAGCTAAATTTGGAAAATGAAATTCTGTAGCTATTCCTTCACACCTACACATTTGAAAATAGAAAATAAATGCAAGAATTTTTGACAAGTGAGTCTCTGCTGGTTATTTTTGTGATTCCATTATAAAAACATTACTAGTTAAAATATTAAAAAATACAATATACAAATCTAGATAATCCATTATCCATGTTATAGCTAGTAAAGAGTATTTACTTTGTTTTAGACAATATTCCAAATTCTTTGTATGCATTAACTCATTTTTGAAAAAAATAATCCTAAAATTGATATTATTACCCCATTTTAAAAAGTTGAGAAAGTTGAGGAAAACTGAATTCATGTACCTCAAATATAACACTATGACCTGGGGACAAGATATATTTATGGACTAATTTAGATTCCATTTCCTATTCCATAACTGTTGTTTTGCTTTCTATCCTTCCATCCTCCTCCAAAGATGTATATTATTATTATTTTTGGGGTTTTTTTTTTTTTAGAATAAAAAGAATGAAAGAGAGAAAGAAAGAGGAAGAGATTTTAGAAAGAGAGAAAAGGAGAAAGAAAGAAACAGCAAAAGAAAGAAAAAAGAATGCAAGAGAAAGAAAGAGGAAGAGATTTTAGAAAAAGAAAAGGAGAAAGAAAGAAACAGCCAAAGAAAGAAAAAAAGAATGAAAGAGAAAGAAAGAGGAAGAGATTTTAGAAAAAGAGAGAAAAGGAGAAAGAAAACAGCAAAAGAAAGAAAAAAAGAATGAAAGAGAAAGAAAGA
>CAUYQU010028574.1:0-50313 GCA_963574635.1 Cheracebus regulus
CCTACAAAGGACACGAACTCATCATTTTTTATGGCTGCATAATATTCCATGATGTAGATGTGCCACATTTCCCCTGTCCAGTCTATCATCGATGGGCATTTGGGTTGGTTCCAAGTCTTTGCTATTGTAAACAGTGCCGCAATGAACATTCGTGTGCATGTGTCCTTATAGTAGAACGATTTATAGTCCTTTGGATATATACCCAGTAATGGGATTGCTGGGTCGAGTGGAATTTCTATTTCTAGGTCCTTGAGGAATCGCCACACTGTCTTCCACTGTTGGTGGGAGTGTAAATTAGTTCAACCATTATGGAACACATATTTTTAAAAGTGAAAACTGGGCCAGCCACAGTGGCTCACACCTGAAATATCAGCACTTTGGGAGGCCAAGGCAGGTGAATCACTTGAGGTCAGGAGTTTGAGACCAGCCTGGCCAACAGGGGGAAACTCCGTCACTACTAAAAATACAAAAAATTAGCCGGGTGTGGTGGCGAGTGCCTGTAATCTCAGCTGCTCAGGAGGCTGTGGCAGGAGAATTGCTTGAACCCAGAAGGCGAAGGTTGTGGTGAGCTGAGGTTTTGCCACTGCACTCCAGCCTGGGCAACAAGAGTGAAACTCTGTCTCAAAATAATAATATCCACTTAATTTTTTATGTGAATAATATAATTTTTTAAGTGAATAATAATAATATTCACTTAATTTTTTAAGTGAAAACTGAAGGACCTTTACCCTATACTCACTCAAGATTGATCAGTGTTAACAGAGTATTGTCTGTCTCCCAGGGATTAAAATTTTTTCAATGGCTTCCCATTGCTGACAGCGTAAATTACACTCTCCTTAGAATTCTTTTTTGGACCTTCCCTCTCTTTTTCCTTGCAAAATGGAGCACACACTGGAATGGGGGGATAATGCACAACGTTTGAACTTTAGCCCCTGTTTACTGCACCCATTTATTTCTCACACTCGAGATTAAACAACACTTCCCCTAGCAAAGTGTTCCTATTTGCTTCTCTTTTAGGGCATTTTGTTTAAAAGAAAAGCAGATACTCACGACATCTCAAGTTGGGCAGTAGCTGTTGCTTTCAGGATATACAGTTTATTTGAAAATAAACCTTTAATATGATAGATTTCATGGAAGCTGCAATCAGCATTGAGACAGCATGTTCATCCTTTCTCCTGGTGGCTCCATTTTTATCTTACGTCATCTCCGATGCTCTCTGAAGCCAGGCCCTGTTGAGCAGCTGAACACTCTGTATTTGCTGCTTCCTCATGATGCTGATTCGTACGTAAGTCTGATTGTCTTGACCCTGGATTAAAGTTACAAAGGCTTCTGCCTTTTGCCTTCCTAGTTGTTTACCTTGCTTTCATATTTCCCAGTTGAAAATTACTGCAAAAAATACTCTGGGTACAATATATATTTTTCCCTTTAGGTCACAAGATGTAATTCAAAGGCCCCAGCTGAATTTTCTCAGGGTCAGGTGTGCATTCCTACTTAATCAGAGGTAAGGATGGAGCTGACCCTCAGTGTGAGCCGGTAGGGGAAGGGGGGAGATGGTTAATTTCATGCATCAACTTGTCTAGGTTATGGTGTCAAATTCTTTGGTCAAATGCTAATCCAAATGCTGCTCTGAAGGTATTTTATATATGTTACAATAAATTTACTTTAAGTAAAAAAAAAAAAAAAAAAAAGCATCCTTGATAATAAGGATAAGCTTCATTCAATCAGTCAAAGACCTTAAGATCAAAAACTGAGGTTTCCAAAGAAGAAGGATTTCTGCCTCAAGACCTTACCACAGAAATCCTGCTGAGTTCTCAGATGCTAGGCTATCCTACAGATGTGGGACTTGCCAGTTCCACAACTGCATTAGCCAATCTGATGCTTAAAATATCTATCTATCTATCATCTACTACCTACCTGTTTGTCTGTCTATCTATGTCTATCTGTCTATCTATCTCTGTCTACCATCTATCTATTTATCTATCTATCCATCTATCTACCTATCATCTCATTGCCTACTTACTTACCTGTTCGTCTGAGTCTATCTATCTATCTATCATTTATTTATCTCTGTCTACCATCTATCTATCATCTACCTACCTACCTGTTCGTCTATCTGTGTCTATCTACCTTTTATTTATCTATCTCTGTCTACCATCTGTCTATCTATCATCTACCTACCTACCTGTTCATCTATCTATGTCTATCTATCTATCAACCTATGCACCTGTTTGTTTATCTATCTGTGTCTATCTGTCTGTCTATCTATCTATCTATCTATCTATCTATCTATATGTGAAGATCACATTTTTCCTACTACTGCTGTTTCTCTGGAGCACTCTGACTGATATGCAAAGTAATCTCTATTTCAAGGCAGTGGTGGGCTGGCACCATAAAGCATTCCTTTGACAGTGTTCTGTGGAGTTACCAGGGTAATGTTAACTGCCATTACAAAATTACCCTAAAGGTCAGGTCCAACAATGGAGGTAAATGCCTTGCACACATAGGGCCAGTGCACGTGTTCCTGGTGAGGAGCTGGCTTCCATGCACTGCGAGGTGCTCAGGCCTCTCTCATCACAGGGCTTTGTCTTCATCTAAAGCCTTGGTATCCTTCCATCCAGCTGTTGGATGAGGAAAGAGAGCGGATGGGCACCTCTTCCATTAGGCTCGCTGGCGCAGAAGTGATATAATTCCATTCTCTTCACGTTCCATTGATGTAACAGGTCATGAGTCCTCACACATTTTCAAGAGTTTGGAAAATGATCTACCTTGCCAGGTTGCCAGTCTTCAAAGAGAGGTCTATACTGTGGAAGAAAAGGGAAAACTTTATGTGCATTTACCCTGTTTAATACACTCATCATATACAGTATTTTTGCAACAGCAACAATAACACTCTTGATTTAGTATATAATGATATATGTCATATATTTAATATACAGAATATTTTCCTTGCTAACCTATATGATTTCAAATGCCTGGAACACCATTGTGTCATTACTTGAGAGTATGTAAATTTTAATATATTAAGATATACTGGCAAAGTTTTAAAAGTTGTGATTTTATTGGAGGCCAGATGATGTACATAGCAGTTTGTCAGATGACTTGAGCCAAGAGGAAACTGATACATTTTTGAGCTCCAATACGGACATAATGTCATGAAGCAGGAATATTACGCTCCATTTCAGGACACTTCTGCTGACCTGCCCCTGGAATACTCTGCTCTGTGCTGATGACTCAGATGTAAAAATGACGAGGTGCATCGGTTGGAATGCAGAGAACAATGAGCAAAGGAACCGATCTGTGGGAAGCCATGAGGGATGGACAGGAGGCCCTGAATAACAGCGACCAAGTACTGCAGTCGGGAATCAGCAGCCAAGTGTTTCGATCCTGACCACAGCCTGTGATGAAACGGGATTTCATTTTTCAGTCCTTTTGTTTAACAGTACCTCCTTCATTACATGTGAACAGCACTCCAGGATAGTAAATCATGAAATGGGAATAAAGCCTGTAATTTTAATTAACATATTTTAAAATGTATCTAATTTGTATGCATTTGATCACATTTTCATTTGCATTGAGCTCTATTTTCTTTCTCATGTAATGTTTGACATTTCCATTTCTTTCTTTAATGAAATACTAATATTTAATAAAATATATTACATTCTTAATATGACTTGTCAGGAATTTTTCTCCCTCAAACATTTGTGGGATGAAAACGAAACCTCACTGCAGGTGGAATCTCAGCTAAGTAAAAAGAAGGATTTTTATATTAGCGACATCTTGGTCCTAGTTGCAATGTTTCCTTCCTTTACCTCCATATGACCAAAATAAATGATCAGAGTGGCTCATCCTCACTCCTGTTGCCCTTGCACCGCGGCCTCTGTAACTGCTCTGGGAGAGCAGTTACTCATCTGGGGACAGGCTCCATAATGGGGCATGCAATGCAAATACTAGCATTAAAACTACATCAGGCGCAGTGGCTCACGCCTGTAATCCCAACACTTTAGGAGGCTGAGAGGGGTGGATTACCTGAGGTCAGGTATTTGAGATCAGCGTGGCCAACATGGTGAAACCCCATCTCTACTAAAAATACAAAATTAGCTGGGCATGGTTACAGGCGCCTGTGATCCCAGCTACTCAAGAGGCTGAGGCAGGAGAATCACTTGAACCTGAGAGGCAGAGGTTGCAGTGAGCCCAGATAGCACCACTGTACTTCAGCCTGGGCAGCAAGAGCAAAACTCTGTCTCAAGCAAACAAACCAAAAAAACTACATCAGCTACAGAGACGCTTTCTAAATATTATCTTTTTTTTTTTTTTTTTTTTTTTTTGGTCAGATATAGAACATATATCGGCTCATTTCTTTGCAAATAGAGGTTCTAATTTGTCTCGATTCTGTGCTCGACGCCCAAAAAGCCATTCTGCACGCTTCTGTGCACAGGCTTCAACTCCTCATTCAGTAAGCCAGCCAGGCATGTGAACAGACAGCTCACAAAGCAAAGTGCTGCACACTGCCCCACCGGCAGAACTCTGTGAGCAAGGATCATGTTGAATTTTGATAGTATTCCTTGCACTTCATGGGCGTTCACTTAATGCCTTTTTGTCGTAAGTGGGAGTTAATAAATGCACCTGAAATTTCAGTATTAAAAAAACTACGATTCTTATGCTTTTAGTCATGAGCTTCCTCATCAAAACTCCCCCTACCCCATCTGTGAGTTCTTCCCTTTGATCCCCACCTCCCAGAGTCTTGAAAGGAAAAAGAAACAGATTGCCCCCACACTGAAAAGTCTCTCCTCGTTTCATCTCACCTAACATTTCTGCAGTCTGCCAAATGCAACTATTCCTTTCCCCAAAGCAGGATGCAGGAGGAGATGTAAAGGGAGATTAAAAAGAAGAAAAATGTGCCTGCCATGTTTAGGGGCTGGATTTATGTGAAAACCGAAGTGAATCAGTCATTACAGGGCCTGGCACATAGTGATTTTTCAAAAAATGTTACCACTATTAGTGTTTTGTGATATTAAAGATGCCAAAAACACGTATGCCTCCTTGCTTTTAACCATGCAGTTGTCAGCGCTTGAGATGTACTTTTGCTTACATTTTACGTGTCAAAAAGATGCTTCTCTTTAAAGGAACAATTGAAATGTCACTTCCTTTGATTACTTCCTTGATCCCCTTTATGGGGAAAATTATTGGTTCCTTCCTTAACGCTGTTGTTTCCGGTGTAAATAACAATGCTGAACCCGCAGCAATGGGAAGTGAGGTATAAAGTCCTGGTGACTGACAGCACCTGTCCTCTCTGTATGAGCGTGGACTGCAGCAGGGAGCAGTCTCACAGAGAGGCAGGCTTGGTCTCCCAGCTGCTGAAACACAAAAAGATTTTATTTTTCAAAAGTCAGAATTTTGCTTTGTTTTTACGTTACATAACACCGTATGTTCAATGTATCAATAAAAAAATACAAAATTTTAACCTACAATTTTTTAATGTCTTTAGATTAATTTTTAATCTCACTGCAATTGTATGTATATGAATATGTATATGTATTAGGTATACACATATATAATACATGTTATACATTTGTATTTATGTATACATATGTAATTTATATGTACATATACTATATATGAGGTATGTATACATTTGTGTACAATATTTATTGTACATACCTTGTATATGAATATTATATGTATATGCTCATGCATACTTGTAAGTGCACCAACGGCATATTCTCTACATTACTGCGTGAGCTCTTAATAATTATTATGGCATAAATTTATTTTGTATCTATTTTTTAAATCAGCAGTATATTATAAACATTTTCACCAGTTAGTAAATATTACTTTAAGAGATGTATTTCCATGACTTCACTGTGTGATCTTCTGTGTTCAAGACATACCAAGTATATAGGCTTGGACATGACATTAGGGTTTAAAATTGTATTTGTTTAGGTGTCATCTCCATCATCCCTGGATGGGCAGGTGCACTTCGTATTGACAGTGAAAATGGTGGAAACGCAGAAAAAGAGATAATAAATACTTAAAGTAATATATCCTTCTCTTCCCCATCACACGTACATGTATATGCCATTTTATTTCTAGACTATAATTTAAAGTTGTTAGCATTGTTTTGCTTGCAAACAATGCCAAACCATATATTTTATACATAAAGTTATAGAAAATTACTAGGAGAAGAATTATTTCATCAAAGCCTCTGAAGCATTTTTGGATGTTTTAAATATACATTTTAAAACATCTCTATCACACATCTGTACCACATTCAGTCCAGGCAGTTCCTGCCTCTCAGTCTACACAGCATAGTGTCCCACTCTTGGAAATGATTATTCTGCAGAGTAAAGGGAGCAGGCTATGGAGCAGGATCTATCTTTCTTTTTTTTTTTTTTTTTTTTTGAGACCGAGTCTTGCTCTGTCACCACGCACCAGGACGGAGTACAGTGGCGTGCTCTTGGCTCACTGAAACCTCCACCTCCCAGGTTCAAGCAATTCTCCTGCCTCGGCCTCCCAAGTAGCTGGGACTACGGGCACATGCCACCATGCTCAGCTAATTTTTGTACTTTTTTAGTAGAGATGGGGTTTCACCATGTTGGCCAGGATGGTCTCGATCTCTTGACCTCATGATCTGCCTGCCTCAGCCTCCCAAAGTGCTGGGATTACAGGCCTGAGCCACCGCGCCCAGCCGGAGTAGAATTTATCTTTCATTTTTCAACTAAATTTTTTTAAATGGCTACTTAGCTCAAACATTTAAATACCATTTCATTTGGGGTTCTGTGGTGATATGTAATTAACCTCTGAGAGTGGAAAATTATGGATACCAATCATTTGTCTTAGTTAAACTGACATATAATTTATCTAGTACTCATCAGAATTGTAAAAATTTGTCTTCATACCACAATTTTAAAAGTAAATATCTTTACTAATTTTACATGTATTAGTTAATTTAAACTTTGTTCTCAGTAAGATGAATGACTACACATAATATTTTTTCAGGAATATTATTTGATAGAAGTCAAGATTAGTGATCTCAGAAAGAATTTAGACATCTGTTTAAATTATCTGTTTACAGATTAAGAGAAAAGAGGAAGATTTAGAGTGCAATATGGGCATACCATACTGGATCAGGTTATCAGAAAAATGAGAGTTAATCAACAGGGTGAAAGCCCATCTCCACTAAAAATATAAAAATGAGCTGGAGGTGGTGGTGCATGTCTGTAGTCCCAGCTACTCAGGAGGCTGAGGCAGGAGAATCTCTTGAGCCTGGGAGGTGGAGGCTGAGATTGCACCAATGCACTCCAGCCTGGGCAACAGAGTGAGACTCCATCTCAAGAAAAAACTACACTAAACTAAACTAAACAAAGATGTCACAGGATCACCATATCTGACAGACACTGTATCTCTGAGCGTGCTGTGGGAGTGAGTCAGCATTAGCAGGAACAGGGCGGCCATTCTCTCCATTAAGAACGAACACTGACCTCTTTGCAGAATCTCTGAGCCTTCTTCTCCCAGTATATGACTTGAGATCATTAGAAGGAATGCTATTTTCTCCTAATTTGCTTCTGAACTGTCTCCTCTTCCCACCTTTCTTTTGCTGAGCCAGGAGGAGATGGTAGAGTTTCTCTGCTGGCTCCTTTAGCCTTGACAACATGTCCTCTCCAGAGGTGGACAAGCTTCACTGGCTCCTTTCTAATCTGGTCCTGCGCATCCCCCATAGGAGACCAAAGCTCCAGGGCATGGAAGGCAGCCTTCCTAGACCCTGGGCCCAAGCCTTTGCCCTGCCTGAAGTCTGGTATTTCCTCACTTGGTTTAAATTTTAGGAAAGTTACTCACAATTCACTCCTCCGCTTCTCACCTGTACCTCTCCTCTGCCCTTTGTCCCAGGTTCTTTTCGAGGGTTCCACGCTGTTTTATTTCTCTGCTTTTGCTTCGTATCAGAGTTACTTGAATCCTACACTGGCTTTAAGGCTGAATCGAAAGCAGGATATATGGATTCTTCTTCCCAATCTTGCTCCTCTTTTTCCCAGCTCCACATGGGAGTTGCGTGAGTCTCCTTCTGGTTTTTAGTGGCTGGGTTTGTGGTGGGCACACTGGGTGGGAGGACCACAGGCAGGTCTACCAGCCACCCAGGGACACTCATCTCCCCATGGTTTCCCAGTGGAAGTCAATGTATTTGCCAGTGAATCTCCTACTGATCTATTGATATATCTTTCTTGAATCCCGTTCTCTATGCTAAAAAATTAGCTGTGAATATGACAAAAAGTCCCTTCTTTCAGAGAATTTATTTGAGGATTAAGTGAGTATTGTGAATAAAAGTAAATACAAACAAGCAAGATGATTTTAGATAGACACAAAGGCCGTGAAGAAAATGGTTTAGGGCTCATTATCACTCTACGGTGATAAGGTAAGAACTGAAACGCATTGAAAAAGAATGTGTGTGTTTTAAATAACATATTTTAAAATAATTATTAAAGGCTAATTCACCTGCTAGGTTACAGCTTATGGTGAAAATTGGATGAAAATAGCAGAAGAGAACTCAGAGAATATGGCCAATACAAAAAGCAAATGGTGTTGACCCTTGTGGGCTGCTGTCGGGACGTCTGGTTAAGTGGGTCTTGTGTCATCTGGACTGTGTATTACAGAAGATAGGAGAGATAGGAGGACCTGTGAGCAGCCAATAAAACCCTTATCCCCTACCCATTGAATGGGCACCCTCTCGACCCAAGGGACCCCATAAACCTTCAAACCTGAGTTCCCAGCCGTGATGGGAAGGAAGGTTGGACACAGCTCATTATATCCCCTTCCTTATGGAGTTTAGACAAAACTGTGCAGAATGAATGTAAAATAGATGAGATTAATAGAATGGATTTCATGTAACAATAAGATGTCAAGTTATAACCAAGGGGTAAGGTGATGCCAGACCAGGCTAAGTCCTGCCTGCAGGCCGTCAGTCTGGTAAACAGGGCTTTCTGACCGGGCATCTGGTGGCTGAGTCTGACATAGCATCCTAATCTTACAGATTCCTTTCTGCTGACAGCAAGTTTGAGAGAGCCACACTCCTTTAACCAGCTGAAAATTAAAGAATTTCTGAATCCACTTATGACCCGTAAGCCCCCACTTTAAGAGATCCGACATTTTTAGGCCAAGCCCATGAATACGTTCCACATACTGACTTACCTCCCTGCCTGGCGCTCCTGCTCCTTACCTGAAATGTATAAAACCAAACTGAAATCCGACTGCCATAGTTTAAATACGTGTATTTAAAAGAGGTTTTAAATAAACTTTTCTGAAATATTTTAGAGTATAGTTTTTCTGTTAACGTATCTCACCAAGGAGGAAAACTAAGAAGGTAAACATTGCAATGATAATACGATCCAGTTCCCAAAGGCAGCTCTGTGTAGGTTAAAGCTGACAAAATTCTATCAGCCCCTCCATGGCTTAGTGCAGGCAATAAACTCTTCATTTTCAGTTTAAACTTGTTCTTGGAAAATATATGTATTCAGTTGACCATATGAAGTATTCATTACTGTAGGTCAAAATCAGCCCAATATTGGTCACTTCATGTGACTCAACCCCAGGTAGTTTACATTTTAAATGGCTCCACTGCCTACTCAGAATGGTATCCCCTATCAAAGGGCGAGGCGTTTGGCTTCATAAGCAAGGCTTGTATTTTCTCGTTACTCCCTCTTTTTAAAGACATCACTAAGAAGGACTGGAAGAATGCAACGTTTAGAGCTGGAGACCGAAACACAGTTTAAATTGCCCCTCTTTGGAGAGGAGAAGAACATCTGCGTGGAGTTAGCGAGGGAAGATTAGGAAACAAAAGAGAAAGGTCTAGAAGACTTTGACGGCTTTTCCCGGAATCTAGAGGGAGAAAAATGACAGAGGGGGCGCTAAGAAGCTGAAAGGAGCCCCTGTGGAGAAGAAAGAGTCCTAAAGGAGATGCAAGAGGGGAGACGCCGCGGCAGCTGCGGGGTTAAGCCGCCCCCTTCCTCCCTTTGAGCTCCGCACTCAGTGCGCACCGTCAGGGCTGCTCCTGTGCAAGCCGAGCCTGCTGAGGAGCACCGGAAACAGAAAGCGCGGCCGGCCGTGCGGGACACACACGTGGACAGAGGGATTCAGGGCGGATCATGAGGTCAGGAGATCGAGACCACCCTGGCCGTGGTGACAGCACGTCTCTACTAAAATACAAAAAACTAGCCGGGCGTGGTGGCGCGCGCCTGTGGTCCCAGCTCCTCGGGAGGCTGAGGCACGGGAAGCGCTTGAACCCGGGAGGCGGAGGTTGCAGTGAGCCGGGATCGCGCCGCTGCGCTCCAGCCTGGAGAAAGAGCAAGACTCCGTCTCAAAAAAAAAAAAAAAAAAGGAAGGAAAAAGGGATTCACTCGTATAGACAGAGTATCTGTCTCTTCCTGCCCCTACCAGTGAAATGTGGGACCGACAGTTTTGAGAGTGACGAATTATTTGCCTCCTGGGACATTCACATATCGGAATCAGTACAGTTTTAAGGAAAAAGATTCAAGCTCCTTTACTTAATGTTTTAAACCAGACGCCTAAACATGCATTAATTAATAAAAAGGGGGAATTGACTAGGCTTGTTTTCCATATATCTACAAAAATAGATAATTAACATTTTGGAATGAACTAGAATTGTATTCAAGTAATCACTTATTCACAGTGCATCATACATCCTGGAAGTAACAGCTCCATAAAAGACGTTCATTTCCACTTTTTCCTGAGCCATTTGACGGGCTGGCTGGTGTTTCCAGAGGGCGTGGGGGTCTCTGGGTGCTCCTGCATTGAAACGCCGCAGCTCCCTCCTCCTTCTTCCCTCCTCCTCTCTCTCTGTTTTCTCTTCTCCCTTTTCCACACTTAAAACAGCCACTACTTCTCCTCTAACCTCTTGTGCAAAGTATCTGTAGGCATTTTGTACGTCTGTGTTCTGTTTATTTGTTGCTGGTTCAGAGGAAATAAGAGAACTTCGTTGATGTTCATGCCTCTGCTTTATCTCAGTTTAATCATATTAACCAGTGAAGAGTGTTTGTTGTTTTTTTTTTTTTTCACGGCCATTTGATTATGAAAAAAGTAATGACATGATTTCACCTGTTCTGTATGCAGGGCCATATTTACTTTTTCTCCACTTGCATTTGCTATTTTTGAAAAAAGATTGATAATTTTAAATTATTCCTTGCATTGGAGAAATATCAACAATATATAATTTTTTATTTGACTAACAGTATTTAAGTTTTTATATAAATAAGGATGTAAGATATGATTACAAAAATCACAGTAACGGAAAAGGGATGTGCTATTGTATCAGTGATCCTAGGAAGAATATTGTTTTTTCAATGGCTGTGGTGCCTTACTGCATATAAAATGCTATTACTCTTTCTTTTTTTTTTTTTTTTTTTGAGACGGAGTCTTGCTCTGTCACCAGGCTGGAGTGCAGTGGTGCAATCTCCACTCACTGCAACCTCCACCTCCCGGGTTCAAGCGATTCTTCTGCCTCAAGCCTCCCGAGTAGCTGGGACTACAAGCACACGCCACCACGCCCAGCTAATATTTGTATTTTTAGTAGAGACGGGTTTCACCATGTTGGCCAGGATGGTCTCGAACTCTTGACCTCATGACCCACCCACCTCGGCCTCCCAAAGTGCTGTGATTACAGGCGTGAGCCACCGTGCCCAGACACCTCTTTCTTAAAAATTACAAAAGATGTGTTCATTTGAAAGCACTATCAACTATCCTTTGATAAATCTGGTGGATCATATTACCATTTTGCAGTGTGTCACATTTGACACAAGGGGCCAAACAGAAGTTAAAATATAAAGACATGTTAATCTATATTAGTGTAAAGGAGGGGCAAAATAAAATAATTTACTAAATAAGTTGGCCTAAATGAAGTCATCTGAAAGGAATCCAGTAATCCCTGGAATTTATATATTCCTGATTTATTAAGTAGTTCACAAGGTCTAATATTTAAGAAAATTTAATATAATTATTAACATTCTGAGTTATCTGCAGTTGAGTTATTATATATCAAATGTATTTAGATTAGTAATCAAATAATTAAAATATGACTGCATAAGTGGGGAATATTTCAGGACTTAAGTTACTGGTTTGAAAATGTGCATATATGCATACCATAGTCTCTAAAATATAAGACATTGAACTACTAAATCATTCCTTCATTCATACCATATATACATTCATTCATTCATTCAGTGGAGCATGTCTAGGTACTAAAGAAGCAATGGTGAGCAAACTGTACATTCTCTGCCTTCATAAGGCTTATAGATTTATTATGGAGACCGTAATTTAATAGTGTTATAAATAGTAATGCTACAAAAGAGAAGTATATGGTGCTGCAAGAATACATAGCGGAACCTCCTACTCATGACATTCAGCCTACCAGACATCTCCAGCTTAGCTAAAAGGAGGAACCCTTTAAGTTCCATATTTCATATACCTACTACAGTAATCAGGCACTCCAACCTCAGTGTTGGGCGAACATCATAACAACCCACAGCCCATCAAAGGCAGTGGGAGGATAATCAGAAGAATCAGAACAAGTCCTGAGCCTTTACCGGAAACTGAGAGGAATTATAACTGGAATTTCCAGCCACAGTTTTTGCCGTGATTATGTGGGCTCCTGGGAATCTTTTGAGATGCAGCATTTGTCCACTAATAGTGGGAAAGTTTCCAGATGGATCTTAAATATGACCTAGATCTAAACGTATCTCACCCCAAATGCCACAAGAATACACAAATGTGAAGAATCTCAGCTGAGACTATAAACCTCCATAATCTTTGTAAATGGAAGCTATAACATCACTTAAGGCCAAAGAAGATGCTTGACATCCTTGGGAGGCAGACATATGGACCATGATGAAAACCACCTCTTTGCAAAGAGGAGGGAAGAAGACTGACAGCTGCAGAAGCTGCTGGACTGGTGTTCCTCAGTGGCAACGCAGGATAACACCCTAAAATTCCACTTGAGCACTTTTGCTATCAAGCTTCCCCAACAGAAAGCACTGTTCTGGGAGAACATACCATAACCATTTTTGTTTATAGAGGACATCTGCCAAAGACTGACCTTGTCAGAGGCTACATTTTGAAAAATAATTAAGATGAAGAAAGCTTCCTCCACTTATACAGCAATAGCAAATAAAAAAACTCTTGCTAAAATTTTAAATTGCTAATCTCTTCTCCTACCAAGTTAGACCATTAGTGTATTTACCACAACTTTATATATTTTCCCCCCATTTATCAGATTGTGTCTGTGCAATGTGTTTGGGGATGTGTCAGCATACCTTGTCAGTCAAGAAGTTTTAGTGTCAACACAGATGAGTTCCAAACATTGTACAGATTCACAGAGAAGCAAATTGGTTTTCTGGCCCCAGAAGACTCCCTGGGTTGTATTATATGAGTAGTGGCAAGGCAGGTTCAGCTTGATCGATTAGTGGGAGATTGCCGGGCACTTCCCCGTAGTGCAAACTAAAACAAGAACCTTCCTAGAATGGCAGGGAGCTTGTGAATCAAGTCTTCCTGGATTAAAAGTCATCACAGACTATAAATTGATTCCCAGGACCAATTCAAAAATGTGAATTTCATATAAATCATTAGAAATGACTACTGGATCATTTGGCTTTATGAGTGTCATGTTAGGAAGATAAGATTTGAGAGGAAAATAAAAGTATATATCTGTTTCTTCATTTATTGCTAAAATAAACTTTGCAAAAAGTTATGATATTTGACATTATATATTAGTCATTATGTACCCAATAAAATAACTTTTTACAAGTAGAAACAGACTTTATTTAGAAACATAAAATATATACATTTTGTCTCTTACCTGGAAGTATTATAAATATTTAAAGATAGCATTTAAAAATGTTGTGTATGTTACCTACTTTGTCAAAGTTAAAGGTGTTGGCAAGAAATACACCACGTATTAGGCAGGCTTTAAAGAGTAAAAATCAAACAAGTAAACAAATAACACAATTATGTTGAAAAATAAAGGGTATCCAGTAAAAGAGAATAACTAGATACTATATTCAGTCTTATTCAGAGTAGTGAATAGTTTTGTTTTTACTTATTCAATGGTATCATAAAATAATAATTTTAATCATGTGTGTTTTACATGCCATTTTAAATAATATGAGCTATAGTTAATATAGAAATTTCTCTCAAGCTATGCTTACTGGAGATGGAATAATATGGAAAACAAGTTCATTTATTTTACTCATGAGATTAAATTCTTCAAGCCCTAAACTTACTGCAAAAAGCCCTTATGTTTTATTCCTGGTTATAGTTCAAATCAATTAAACTAGTGGATAAATAATTAATGATTCTTGTAAATAATGCAAGAGGTTTATTTGGCTAGTATCACATTTCCTCTATGTGAGTGATTCTCTAGATCGTTGGTTTTATGACTGAATTCTAACATCTCAAAAGAATAAAACACTTTTAGATATGTATCTATTAAAAATAATTCAAGTTATTGTCAAATATGTATAAATTTGTATATTTTTCTCATTAATGCATTTATTAAATTAATACCTCTCTATATATGAATGAACAGCTTTAAAGACAAATATCTGTCTATAGAAATAAACTTGCAATTGATTTACTTCAAAGAAAATAAAAAATAATTCTGTGCAAATTTATTATACCTATACTTTTATTTAATTTGTGACCAAAGAAATTCCAACTTTATTGATCCCCTAAAACTCACCTCTTTTTTATATTTCTATCATGTAAAAATTTGATGAAGAAAATATTATTTGATTACACAAATCAGATGCACACTTGGATTTAAGGAGGGGAGAATGGAAACAATTGCAATCCAGGGAAAACAAATTGTATAAAACAACAACATAGGTGAGTGGATATGTCCAGGAACTGCTGCATAATAACTGTCATGGAGTCTTCAGCTGCCAGTTGATTCCGAAGCCTGCGGAAGGAATGGCCCAGCCTGGTTCCTTCAATGGAGGGCCTTAATCTGTCTGCTCACTGGAAAGTATCCAGAGGAGAAGTTTCCTAGGACCCATCAGTCACAAATAAGCTCTGCCTCAGAAACCTGCAGGAGGTAGAATTTCATGAAAGAAGCTGACATTAGCCAAAGGAGGTCAGAAGGACCCTAGGTGAGATAAGTGGCTTTAAGTATCTCAGGCCTAGTGTAGGCATCTGATTTTGAAAAGAACTAGATAAAGTATATATTATACAGGTTTTTCCAGGGGTAAGTACAATTTCTTCTCCCAGGATTGCAACTATAGTGACAAAGAAATACATGCTTCTTCGTCTTAGTTTTGGTGTTATTTATTTATTCTTGAGACAGGGTCTTGCTATACTGCCCAGGCTGGAGTACAGTAGTGCCCTCATGCCTCTCTGCAGCCTCCCAGCTCAAGTGATCCTTTCACCTCAGCCTGTCAGGTATCTGGGACCACAGGTATACACCACCACACCTGGCTAACTTTTGTATTTCTTGTTGAGATGGGGATTTTTTTATGTTGCCCAGGATGGTCTTGGACTCCTGGGCTCAAGTGGTCAGCCCACCTCAGCCTTCCAAAGTGCTGGGACTACAGGCATGAATTACTGTGCCTGACCCTAGTCTGAAAACTAGGGTGTAGGCAACCGTGTCTTTCATGTCAACCAAGCTGTTCATTAGTTGAACAGCAGCCAACCAGCAACAAGGTTGTCTACACAGAAGCCATCTCCTCCCTTCTTCAGCAAGTAAACTCTGGTTTTCTTCATCTTCCTCTGAGCACTCATGTCCTTTGTGGAAAGCTGGAATCCCCGCAGAACCAGGAGCTGCTTAGTCATTAGCCTCAGCTGATTCTAAATGTCTCCTTCCCCAACCTAGATGTATGGTCTGTGTGAAATACACTCTGCCTAATGGATGCTCAGGAAAGTTTGCTGGAGGGCTCAGAGAAGGTTTGTCTCATTCGTAGTAATAGACATGAGGTGGGGATTGTCTCTATTCTGCCTCTTCGGTAGGTGACCATTTGAAGGGAAACAGCCATCCCTGGACCACTGGGGAACACCAAGAGAAATGCAGAGAAAGTAAAGTCATTACGCTCTTATTTTCATACTTCCATTTTGTGATGTAATAGAGTCTTCATTGTTGATGCCACTTGTACTAAGCCATCTGCAGTTTATAGAAGAAGATTCTCAGATGCATATTAGGAGGTCGGATGCAGGATGGAAAGACAGTAAAGGCAGGTTGAGACAAGATTATCAAGGAGGCAGAAGTCTGATCCTTTTGTAGTTTATAAGCGCAGTGATTGAGTTTTCACGCTCATGTGTGAGCAGTGCCTTCCTCAAACCTTGTTATGATGTTGGCACATTACCCATCTGATGTGGAAAAAAAAGGAGGCAGAAGTCAGACCAAGGGGTATAGGCTTTCCTTGATCAACAGTGGGGAGCCACTGATGGGGTTTGAGCAGAGGAGTGACATGATCTGCACTGCACTTCAAAGCATTATTTTAAAAGTTGTGCGTGGGAAGGATTTAAGACAAGGCTCAGAACATTTTGCCACTTGGAAGGCATTGTTGAATATTCATAAAAAAAACTAGTTTATGGCTCAGCATAAATAATTTTTAAACACAAAGTAAAATACAGTATGTGTTGCCATGGAAGTGACAAAGCCTAGGAAGATAATGACAAGCAGGGGAAAAAAATGGTGCCATTGTCATTTAAATTATTATAAAGCTTTCTAGAATGTAAGTGTGTTTTCAGGCAGAGTATTTTGAATACACAAGAAAAAGATTATGGTTATTTTATCGTTCTTGCTGGAAAGTAAAGAACAAAAGAGGGGTGTTTTCTTTTTGCACATGAGACCCATAAAGCTAAACAAAATCAAGTTCATGCAATCAAAAAGCTGAGTAGGATTTGAAAGAGTGAATGAGTCAATTAACAATGACGCTCCCGTGCAGAGCACAGTCTGATGAGGTGCCATTGGTAGCACCGGCTGCAGTCCCCTCATGATAAGAATGGCTAAAAGGCATTGTCTCTGATTACATGCTAAGCTCTGCACTGACACACGGGCACGAGACCTCTCTGTATCCTTCACCATCCGTCACATGTACTGATGGTGATGAGGTATAATGTGGGTAAAGAAGATGTTGCCAAATTCAGAGAAATGACAAACACAAATAAATAAAAAATAAAGCCATGTAAGGCATAAATGGTTAATGCCAGATTTTCCAAAAGTATGAATTAATAAAGGGTATAAAACGATGAAGAGCATGTGGATGTTAACATAAAGGAGATGAGTGTTTCAGAGCTTAAAATTGAAAGAAGTTTTACGTAATTATTTAAGGGGGAAAGTACTGTACATAAGAGGGAGAGAGAGGTTATAAAAGCAAAAAAGTAAAATTCCTCAGATAAACTGAGTGCACATAACAAATGTTATATTAAGTCAATGCAAGTGGGATTAGAAAGTGGATAAAGAAGAAGAAACACACTAAAAAAATCAAACTTCTTTGAACGTATAACTGAAGACAGGTACTTCCCAAAACGATTATGTCAAGAAGCCTCACCTTTCTTAGACTCACCAACTACTGTTTCTTGTATGGATGACAGTATGAGTGCACTTTGCATATTTCCCTTTATTAAACAGCAATAAATGAAATAAAGACATTAATTATTGGGAAGGAAACTCCATCAGGGATGAAGGCTTTTCTGGCTATAGTCAGCCTATCTCTGTAAAACTGAAAGATTCTTTCAGGGCAGGGGTTCTTTAGGCCCCGTACCTAGAGGTTCTGATCAGTAGGTCTGGGGCGGGGCCTAAGAATTTTCATTTCAACAAGTTTCCTGGTGATGTTGCGGCCGCTTCTGCACCCTGAAAACCAGTGCACAGTATTAGAGGACTTCAAAGCTACATGTGTCTCCCTCCAAACAACCAGTGACTGTTCAAACTCTCTGGCGTTCACACCCAGGCTTCTCAAAAGTGCTGACGAATAACAGAACATCTGGTTCCTTACTCCCATTCCCTCCTCCAGCCCCTTGAATTTGGTTTCAAGTCTGGACTTGCATTAGAAGCTCGAGTGAGAGTTACTAAGCTGTCCAACATCTAGTTAACCTCTCGATCTCAAGGTGCCCTGCTGACCACTCAACTTTCTGGCACTCTGTAAGGCACACCCTTCTTGTTGCGTTTCCTGATGCCAAGTGCACTCCTTCGCAGTCTCCTTTATTGACCCAAGACCCTCACTGGTTACCATGTTGTAGCTAGATTTACTTACAAAAATTTCAGAGATCATAGGAATGCCCTGTTTAAATCTTTAAATAGCTTCTCCCTTGTCTTAGTGGTCTTTCGCTGGACTGCATTCACAGGACCCCTCCAGCTACCCACCAGTCATTCTTCAGATCAGTCTCCCTGTGGAAAGCAGTCCTTGCTCCATCTAAGAGCTTCTTGAACTTTGTATTGGCTTGCTAGGGCTGTCATATGAAAGTGCTACAGACAGGGCAACTCACATACAGAAAGGACCCCAGCTCTAGAGGCTGGAAGTCCAAGATCAAAGATAACAGCAGGTTGGATTTCTCCCAAGGCTTCTTTCCTTAGCTTCCTAATGGCCTTTTCTCTGTGTGTGAGCATCCCAGGTGTCTCTCCGCAGGTCCATATCAACTCTTTATGAGCACATCAATCAGATTGGATTAAGGCCCCTCCTAATAGCATCACTTTAACTTTACCTCTTTAAAGACCCAGTCTCCAAATACAGTCACAGGCTGAGGTGTTAGAGGTTAAGGCTTCAACACATGAATTTTGGGGGAACAGAATACAGTCCATGACACACTTCTGCACTGCAGCTGTTATCAGATAGAATCATAATTAAGTTACTGCTGATTTCCCTGCACTCCCTGCTGGGGCACTCAACACTGAGTCTGAAGCATCTGCCACGTGTCTGCTCTGTGGAAGGGTCAAGATTCACTTATTTCCTATTGAACAGAAGAATCACGGTCAGAAAAAGCCATGGATACAATGAACTTGGAGCCAGTTTTTCCTCCACTTGCGGGAGGTTCCCAAAACAGACTCATCAAAGAAAATGCCTGTGATCCACATAGCTTAGCAGTAACCTCGCCTCTCCCCAGGAACTGGATGGTTAGTCAGATGCAAAGGGCAATACCTTACTCCTTCATGGGACAGTTGCAATTCCAAGGCAGAAAAGTCAAGCAATTCAAGGGAAAGTGTTCAGAATCTTAAAATCCACTTACTGGGCTATGTGAAGTTGATGACCAAACACAGTTCCCTCCCCAGTTCACCTTCTCCAGCAGCTAAATGCAAAGAATGCAAATAATCAATATCCAATCTCCTAGTCCAGGTTCTCATTATTGGATCTAATAATGCCAAAGCAAACACTGGTAAAAGGAAAATCTATTCTTTCTGTGCTGCTGCATCCTTTCTTCTGCCCTTGGGCAAGCTGAACAAGACACACTTCCTTATATGTAGGCTGTGGTCCAACACCAGATTGTTAGACCTTATGTAGCAATCATATAAAATTAATTCAATGTTTTACATTATTGTTAAACACAATTACTGTTCTTTGAAAAAAAAAAAAGAAACTTTATAGAAATACAGATAAAGTAAAAAATGTCGTCATTCAGAATATAGGCCCCGTTAACATATTTCCCATGTGTGTCTAGTTTTATATGCAAATATTAAAATATACATGCAGAGTTTATGCAAACATACACATTGAATGAACAGGCAAGTACTCTAGTCAGTGATTTTTCAGATGCTTTGTGTACATAGTCATCTTTCTAATTGCGAGAAATGCTTTAGATCTTTTAGGTTTCACTGCTAGATCCGTCTGTCTCTTGTGGCCATGTAGAACTGGTTTCGGTATATTCTGTAATATAAAGAATATAATTATTCTTTCATTTTTATCTGTTTAAAATTAAAAAAACCTCTTCCTTTAAACGTTTAAAATACAGCATTACTTATTAAAAAACATGAAGTGATTCAATGAACTTATGAGTAAAATGAGATGATGATCCATTGTTTCTTCTCTCCTCAGAGGTCACTACAGGTTACATTTTTCATGTAGATTTACAGACGTTCTTCTTTTGTGTATCATTAGTGGGCTAGTGTCATAGTCCCATTCAGACTGCTATAACAAAGTGCTTTAGATTGGGTAACTTATAAACAATGGAATTTACTGTCCATGACTCTGGAGGTCGGAAACTCCAAGATCATGGACCAGCAGATTTGTGTCAGGTGAGAGCTCTCTGCTTCAGGTATAGTCCCTGATAGCTGTGTCTTCATGTGGTGGAAGGAGCCCTTGGGCCTCATTTATAAGGGCACTAATCCTATTCTTGAGGACAGTGTCCTTGTGACCTACTCATCCTCCAAAGGCCCCACCTCTCGATATTGTTGCATTAGGAATTAGCTTTCCGCATCTAAATTTTAGGCGGACACAAATCAGATTACAGTAGCTAGTTACATCTCCCCTTTTTTAATCAAATTTGATTAATAAGTTATACTATAACTCACTTTTTCATACTTAACACTTACTTGGTTATTTCATGTTTCCAATGTAATTTATATCATTTTTCTTTAAAGTTGCATAATATTCCAACATCACAGTGAATTTAACCGTGTGGCCATAGATGATAATAAATTTGTTTCTAGTTGTTTTTTTACTATTATAAATAATATTGTAACAATTATTTCTGTGCATGCTTCATTTTACACAGAAGCAATGATGTGTGTTGGACTAAATTCTAAAATTTAAATTATCAATTAAATTTTGATAAAGACTTCCAAACTGGCTCCAAAAAATTTATATCAACCTACGTTCCCACCAATAGTGTATGAGAGTAATCTATTTTCCTACCTCATCTCAATTTAGCATATTTAAAGCTTTTTAAAATTTTTTTCTGGACTAATGAACAAAATAGTATCAGTTGTATTATTTTGCATTCCCACACTTTCCAATATACAAATGTTTTCTTTTCATGTTTTTGAATTATTTGTTTTATATTTGTATTACTTAATTTCATCTTTTTTAGATTAGGTTTTCAACTTTAAATTATTTTTTAACTTATTAGAAGTTTTTATATTCATTTATTCACCTTTTGTTGAAAATTGAAGTATTTTCCTTGCTTTATTGATGGTAAATACTTTCACCTGTATATTGTTGCCTTTTTACCTTTGTTTACATTGTTTTCACTTCTTAGGTAGTTCAACTTCTTAATTTTAGACTTTGCTTAAGAATGTCCCACTGTAAGATATAAATACATCTTTACATACTTTTGTCTAATAGCTTAAAATTTGTAATTTAAGTTTAGACCTTTTATCAAGTTGGACGTGGTTCTGTTTGCCATGTATGATTCCAGATGGACTTGCCATCAGGACAGGTTACACCTGCTCACCCCAGGCCTCTCCTCCCCTTCATGAATCCCCTCTAGTCAAGTCTACCAGCTTCTCCAAAGATCTCAACATCGCCAAATCCAGTGGTTGCATTTTAATTCCCCTCAAATTCAGCCTGATAGGTGTGTTTGATATTGGCATCATTCCTTTTTCTCTGGAACACTTTCTTCATGTAGTGTCTGGAGCTGTGCACTCTCTCCATTCTGGCCACTGTCCTTGAGTCTCCTTGGCTAGTCATTGGCCCAGCCTCTAAACTTTCACACAGGGCTCAGTCCTGGACCTTATCTCTGTGTCTGCATGTGCTTCCTGTGCAACTTCATCTAGCAAAATGTCTGAGTCTTGGCATATCCCAAAACATATTTATTTTGCCTTCACGTTTGAATTACAGTTTCGTCTACATAAATGCATTTTCCTCAAGCCAGTGCAAAGAATAGACTTTGGAATCAGGCTTTCTGAACTTGAATCTTTTCCTATGACTTAACAGCTGTGTGTCTGTGGGCAAGTTATTTAACATCTTTGTGTCTAAACTTCCTTCCCTGAAACATGAGGCTAATAATAAATACCTGCCTCATTGAATTGTTAAGAAAATTCAAAGGGAAATATACAAAGAAGCTAGAACAAAGACTGTGCTAAACAGGTTAGCTATCATAATTATTTGATGACATTATGCTTTAAAATAGCCGGTGCCATTGTGTGCATTGCTGCTTTATAAGTAACCTTTTCAAGATTTTCTACTTGGAAAGATTTTAGCATTCTTTCTTGAAACATAGACATTTCACTAGGACAGCTTCAAGTGTGAATCTTTTTTCTCCCAATATATTTCACCTGGGCACTCGATAAGCCTTTGGATCTAAAAGTCTGTCTCTCCTCAGTTCTTGAAATGTTTTAACAATCAATTCCTTGAGGTTTGTTTGTTCTCTACCCCATGGCTCTTCCTACAGAACTCCTATTATGTAGATATTGAAGCTTCTCGATAGATGTTCCATCCCACTTATCTCACTTTTCTCATGCAGTTTCCACTCTCTTTCCTTTTACATTATGTTTTTTAACATCTTTCAGCTTAATCCTCCAGCTCACCAACATGTAATGCTGCCTTTGAATTGTATTCTTTTGGAACTTTTACTTAAGATATCTTAAATAATTTAGGTTGCTTTTTGCATATTACTCTGCTCATTCATTTTACAGAAAAACATTCAGATTTTCATTAAACCCTCCGCTTTTCTATTGTCAAAAATGTACCAGATAATTAAGGAGACGACTTGATTAAGACTACTGTAATAGAGAAAAGGTTCATTGATAAGGAATCTCTCAGAAAGAAAGAAAGAAGATCTAGGATTTTGTGGAGACAGATAATTGAGTGAGTCTTGAGATGATGAAGATAAGTCTTATGTCAAAATATAGCAGGGTCTTTTTAGGTTATCCATGTCTCAGAAGACAAGAGAGTGGGAAAATTTTTTAACCTTTGCTGCTGCTTTCCAGGAGCAAAGAACTCAGTTAACATTGAACACTGTCAACCATACTCACTTTGGTGTTTTTGTTTATTTCATCTGATAATTGAGTTTGGTACTTTTCTTTCACACAACTGAGTTACCATATATTTAAGATAATTATTTCCTCTGTGTCCACTGTGTGCATGTGTGTAAAATCAGAGGACGCTTATAACATCATACCTTTCAGCTATTTTCATCAGTCACACAAATCATCATAGGTGATGATTTCACACTTTCCAACACAACTAATATGGCTGGCCAGCATTGATATTTTCATCAGTGCCTTCATTTCTTAACTTTGTCACAGTTTCTCTTGCTGAGCCCATTCCAGTGTTTCTGTACATGCTCCACTGCTGAAAGTACTGGCGAACTAGCAACCCAGTGGATCATATAAATTGTGAGATCTTTCTCTTCCTGTTCCTTTTGAGTGTTCATATGTTGCTAGTGAAGTGGAATATAAGTAGAAATTTCCAGATGTCTTTTTAAAAATGCATTAAAACGCCATACACAGGGCCCCATTAGTAGTGTCCATCAAGCTGATTGAAGGAGCTCAATTGTATAAATAATAGTCTTAATTTCATTTCCAGCTTAGTATTCAAATAAAGACAGTCAAAGATTTCAGGGAGTCATTCTGCCCAATTGACTCCACCCAATCCATGATCTGAAGGATAGAAACTGTAGATTTCTGTTAATCTCACAACAGTTCTAAAGGTTAGACTTGTTTAAAGCTATGATGACCAGAAGCACACTACGTGTTTATATTTACAGGTGGGAATCCCAATAATTAGTTTCTTGGAAGTGATTTACAGAAGTTACACTGCCTCTCACAGATGAAAAGTTCACCTGGGAGCTTCCAGGATCAGAATACCCAAATTAATTTTTTGGTTGTGGCAATCTAATACTGCTGTTCAAAACAGCTTTCAAATCCAGATAATGTTCACAGAGAAAAACTTGTTTGAGGGCATTGGAGAGATACTGAAGCAGCCAGCACCTAAAAGTACAAAATTCCAGAACAGGAACCTTTCAGAGAGGTAAGCCAGCATTCCTTCAGGGCATTTGCCAATTCTAGGCCTAGCGCAAAAAATTGAGGTCCAAAAATAAGGACAAGAACCAGAGAAACCTGAAAAATGTTTACAGTGCTGCAGAACTAGAGCTAGGGGTTAGAAAAAAGACATTGAAGAGGACAGGATTCTAGAAAGGAGGAAGGTCAGAGAACTCAACACTTTACCCACCCTACAATCTCACTCTTCTGTCCGAAGCTGCTTGCTACAGACGACCAAGAAGCTAAAAAAACTACTTGACACTCTTGAGAACTAAGGAAACAAGGATTAGCATTATTCAGGATCACCTGAGGGGGATAAACCCTAGAAAGGGGAGAAAATTAGAGAGTGACAGAGTCCTATAAAACCTTGCATTAACCCAGGCTCTAATTGGATTAGGGTAGTTCACTCCATTCTATCTGCAGAAAGAAAACACTTTATGAATCTCTACAATTTTTCTAATAGAATGCACAACATTTAGAATGCAAGTTACTCCAAGAAATAGAATCAAAAGATCAAAAAAGAAGTATAAAAAACAATTTCAGAAGTGGTCTAGTTCATTATTGGAGTTTTAAACAAAGATTTTAAAAAGCTACGTATAGTACCTTCAGAAAATAGAAGAAACGATTTTTAATTTCTTTAAAAATATATAGTTAGGCTGGGTGGAGTGGCTCACACCTGTAATCCCAGCACTCTGGGAGGCCAAGGAGGGCGGATCACCTGAGGTCAGGATTTCAAGAGCAGCCTGACTAACATGAAAAACCCCATCCCTACTAAAATACAAAATTAGCCAGGCATGATGGCACATGCCTGTAGTCCCAGCTACTTGGGAGGCTGAGGCAGGAGAATGGCTTGAACTCAGGAAGCAGAGGTTGCAGTGAGCCGAGATCGCGCCTTGTACTCTAGCCTGAGCAACAAGAGCGAAACTCCTTCTCAAAAAAAAAAAAAAAAATATATATATATACACACACGTATATATATATATGTATATATGTATATATATATATACACGTATATATATATGTATATATGTATATATATACACGTATATATATATGTATATGTATAAAATGTATACATAAATGTATATATTAATGCATAATATATATATTAATGCAAATGTAGATATTAATGCATAATGTAGATATTAATGCATAAAAATATCTCTGGATGAACCTAATAGAAGAAAAGAAAAACAGAAAAAAGACAAATGGTTCAAATAGAAAATAAATATAAACTGATAAAAAGACAAATATATCAGTAATTATATTAAATGAAATGTCCTAAATAATTTAATTAGAAGACTAATACTGTCATACTAGATTATAACTATGTGTTGCTTTTAAGAAACATACTTTAAGGATAAAGATTAAAAATTATAAAAGTTTACATAAAGTTTATAAAATTTAATTAAATTTGGAGTAAAGATAAAACTATATCACGCAAGAACTAAACAAAAGAAAGCACATGATACTTTGCTACTGCCAACAAATAGATATTTTAATGATAAAGGAGTGCATGCACCAGGGAGATAATTCTAGATATAATATAAACTCAAAAAACATATATAAGTTAGTATACACACACACACACACACACACACACACACAAAGAGTATATAAAGCTGGTAGAATGCAGCTAAATATTTGTTTAGGAAAAGTTTATTTTAAAATACAATATTAGAAATTAATTATCAAAGTCTGTATCTCAAAAAATTAGAAAACAGTAGTAAATTTAATCCAAAGAAAATACAAGGAAATTATGTGTAAGGTTTTTGTTTTTTAGAAAAAGAAAACACAATATGGAAAAATCCACACAGCCAAACCACTTTTTTCATAATACTAATAAAATGTATAGGCTTATAATAAAACTGAGTTACTTGCAAGCATAAATTACCAATAGCAAGAATAAAAAAAAATCATTAGAGATCCACAGATATTATACAGGCAATGAGACTATTATGAACATTATTTGAGCAAACATAATTTACCAAAACTTAAATTGGAAGGAATGAAAAATATAGACATCTTTATTTTAAAGTAATTAAATTTTTAATTAAAGACCTATTCATCTCATGAAAAAAATCTATAGGCCCAGACAACATTAAAATAAAATAAAAAGTATACAAAACCTTATGACGATGAAAATGAGGGGCACATCAGCATTCTATGAGGTGGAACAAACTTGACACAAGAGATTATCAAGGACATAACAGAAAAATTATAGGTCAATTTTTGTTATGAACATAGAAGCAAAAATATATGTATATAATATTGGAAATCAAATTCAGCAATATAAATATAATACATCATGACCAAGCTGAGTTTATTCCAGGGATGCAAGGTCAGCCAATAGTTGAAATTTAGTTTATTTCCACATGAAAAGTAAAATTTTTTTAAAAAGACAAAAAATATATAATTATTTCAATATATGTAGAAATGTTTTTAACATTCATTTATGACTAAAACAAAAACTCTTAGCAAACAAAATGTTATCCCTTAGTGTGATAAAAATATTTATAAAACATCTGCACAAATACACTAAATGGTGAAATATTGAAATCTTCCCCTTGGAATTAGGAACAATTCAAGGAAGCTCACTATGACTGCTTCTATTCTATTCTGCAAAAGATTGTAGCCAGTGCAATAATATGAGACAAAGAAATAGCAGATGTTGCTTAGAAAGAAGAAAATAAGCTATCACACCTGGCAGGGGAGATACCATGATCACGGAGGTGATTTTCCCATGGCAAGGCTTATCCATTGCACTCCAGATGTGCTGACCCCTGTGATTTCCCCAAATGTGGGAAATTCGACTGCATAATTTGTGGTAGTGGGGGACTGCGTTTGCGCTTTCCCCTGGTTAAAAAATAAAAATATATATAAATAAAATAAAATAAAAGAAGCTACCACTATTTGCAGAGATTGTGATGGTACACATATAAAATCCAAAAGACACTGAAAATAAGCAATTAGAATTAATAATTGAATGTAGCTAGGTGGCTGGACAGAAGATCAACGCAAAAAATTAATCAATAAACCAATTTATTTATATGTATTAGTGACAAATCTAAGGAAAAGTTTTCTTCTACATATCAATTTTAGTAGTAGGAAAATATCAGAAATATCTAATGCAAATATTTTATTTAAAGTCTAAAACTGCTACTTTACAATTACAAAACAGTATTAAAAGAAACTTTAAAAAACCTAAATAAATGGAAGAGTATGCCAGACTCATGTTTGAAAGGTGGGTGGCAAGAGTGGCCTGTGCTGGAATGCAACAAGAATATTGTAAACGTATGCTTTGCTCAAAACTTATCAATTAATTCAACTTAATTTTAATACCAATGACAGCAGGTGGTTTTTGTTGAAGTTGGCAAGTAGATTCTTAAACCCGTATTTAAAAAAAAAAAAAAGAGCGAAGACCATCCAAGGCCAATGTATGGAAGAAGAATAAAACAGGATGTTTTCCAAGGCCGTATACTGAAACATCCTAAAGTAACTAGAATTGATAAATTCACACTAAATTATACATTGTACTGTTGGTGCAAGTGTAGACAAAAAGACCAATGAAACAGAATCAGAACAGCAAGAACAGAACTTGTATATACATCCTTACTAGATTTATAGCAAAGTGACCCTTCAACATAATGGGAAATGATTTTTTTAAAAAATGTAACTAGGTCTACTAGATATTAATATGAAAGAAATCGATCTTGAAACTTCATATCATATGCATACTAAAAACAACAAATAAAATTTAGATCTTCAGGTGAAAGATTTAAAAATATAAAGTTTTACAAGGAAAGAAGACGATATTTTCATGTGATTGGAGTAAGCATACATTTTTCAAACAATACACAAAAAGCACTTACCAGAGATGAAAATCTTGACAAATTATATTAGACTAAATTTAAGAGCACTCATTTATTGAAAAGCACCATTAAGAGAGCAAATCAGAGTGGACAAGATCTTTGTAATACAGGTATCTAACAAAGGACTCATATGCATCATCTGCACAAAATATCTACAAAAGAATAAGAAAAGGAAGTCTAATAGAAAAATGGCAAAAGATTTGAACAGATCTTCACAAAAAATGGATATCTGTATGGATTATAAACCTAAAAAAATTGTTTGACTTCATTAGTAGTCATTAATAGCCACTAGACACCCATTAGAATGGTTAAGATGAAAAAATTCAGATAACACCAAGTACTGGCAAGGATGTCCAGTCACTAGCATGCTTATGCACTCCTTATAGGGGTGTGTATCCATGCAATCTCTTTGAACGGCAATTTGGTCACAGTCTTTATACCGAGTGTGTGCAAATCCCGTTATCCAGTGGTTTCTCTTCCAGCCGTGTTCTCAACAAAATGTGATGTAGCACTTCCTTAAAAGGCCTGCACAAGGATGTTCATAGTGTCACCATTTATAAAGACCCAAATTTGAAATATCCTAAATGTTCAATGGCAATGAAATGAATAAATGATTATTGGAATGTTCCTTCAACAGAATCCTGTAACAGGAATACTACATTAGACTGTCTATGTCATGTAGGCTATATCTGGCCCACAGATTATTTTGGACTGAGCCACAAGCTAAGAATGTGTTTTCAACATTTTTAAAGATTAGTTTAAAAAATACATTTTAATAAGACATTTGACAGAGACTGCTCATGGCCTGAAAAGTCTAAAAGATTTACTACCTGGCACTTTACAGAGGTTTGTCAACCCCTACACAGCACTGACATTGAATAAAATATTGCTGTATACTATAATCTAAATGAATCTCACCAACTTCATATTGAGGAAAGAAACTAACAGCAAAGGTACATACTATGCTATATGCTCCATTTACATGCATTTCAAAAGCAGGAGAGACTAATCTAGGAGAGCAGATGGTTGCAACAATGGCTAGCTGTGTGGATGAATCCCGGCTGGGAGAAGGTACAGTGCAGCCTTTGAAAATGCTGATTTTCCATCTGAAGATGGCTAAATGGGTGTATTTCCTACATGGAAATTCAAGGATATCCACATTTGGTTTGTGGACTTTTTGGAGGCCGTTTTAATTAAATCAAAATTTAAAGTAACCTCCTAGACAAATAATGGAGCCTAAATGTGAGAATGTGGGGAATTCAGGGAGCTGCTCACATTACCCCATTACTGGCCTAGCACCCCCTCGTCTGAGTGCTGCCTTCTGTAGAAGTACACTTTCTTGGAAATCCACCTTCTTCTTGAAGATCCATTTTTGTCTACATAGGATTACAGTTCCTTTAGTTCCTTTGGACATCACAATTCAAAAATTCTTCTCTGTTGTAGTTTTCCATTGGCTCTCATATATACTTTACAACTTTTATATTTTTCTCTTCTTAACCTTTATTTTGATAAAGTGATTTTCAATCTTTTGTTACCAAGTAAAAGATTTAATGTCATTTGAAACATCTTTATTTTTAAAATATATATCTTGTGGTAAGTAGTACTTTATGCTTTGTGACTGTTTTATATACATTATGACTTAGAATTCAAATAGAACAGCAAATATTTAAGAATAGCCAAAGTAGTTTTGAAAAAAGCAAATTGAAATATGTGTGAATGCTGGGAAAGAAGACTTGGACCAGCATAAAGTAAAACATGTTAAAAAGTTATGGTAATAAATACAGTATAGCTGTGGCACAAGTACAGGCAAGTAGAAGAAACAAACAGAATAAGAGTTCTGGATGAATTAAAGGCAAGAGGTGGGGGGAGGCATATATAATGTGTTAAGATAATTAGTTCATACATTTGAAAAGGGAAGCATTCCTTAAATATGATTCCAAAGGCCAAAGTATTAAACATTTTTTTTAAGTTACTAAACTTAGTAACACAAAAAGATGCCATCTACAAAGTAAAATACAAGAAATAGACTGGAGGCCAGGCATAATGGCTCTTGCCTGTAATTCCAGCACTTTGGGAGGACAAAGCAGGTGGATCACTTGAGGTCAGGGGTTTGAGACCAGCCTGGCCAACATGGTGGAACCTCATCTCTACAAAAAAAAATTAAATTAAATTAAATTAAAAAAAGATTAGCCCAGCATAGTGGCGTATGCTTGTAATCCCAGCTACTCGGGAGGCTGGGGCAGGAGAATCCCTTGAATCTGGGAGGTGGACGTTTCTGTGAGCCAAGATCATGCCACTGCATTCCAGACTGAGCGACAGAGCAAGACACCATCTTAAAAAAAAAAAAAAAAACAAATGTATGCACAAACATATAAATCAGAAAAGACATGTGCTTAGAATATACAAAGAAATGTCAAAAATCAAATAAGATGCCACATTTCTCCCCTCGTGTGCTGCAGTCTAAACTCCATGGGATACGTAAGTCCCTGTCTTTGGCCTATTCTTCCCTCTCTCCCATTCCCAAACCTCTTCCAGTATTCTCTGTGTAATACGGTTTGCTATCAGTACGCTCCCCTATATTGTCATCCTAGCTTCGCAATGTTCTGTTCACCTTCTTCATCTAATAGAATCTTATATCTTCCCTACTTTACCTTTCAAACATCGGCCATCTATTTTTTTTCCTTTTCTATGACATCCATGTTCTAAACCTGTAGGTAGAATAAGCGCCTGTCTTGTTTTTTTTTTCCTTTCATTCCAGACTGCTTTTCCTTTGTGCTCCAAAAACAAGACATAGCAAACCAAATCAAAACAAAACACACTTTTGGATATAATGTTATCAGATTAAATCACCTCTACCTCTTCACTGTGGCTTTTCCCTGCTGGTTCCAAGGGCACCCCTTTTATTTCCCTGGATCACTAGGCCTGTTCAACTCTTGGTGATGTCAGTATCCAACGCCCGGGACTCAGTTTCTTGTCCTTGTCGTCCTTTTCTCCTCCAGTGAGTTTGCTCCTCTGGCTTCCTCAGCCCTCCCCCGGTGATCTTACCCGAGCGCTTTCCATCACTGTAACCCTCCTTAGCTTTAATTTCATGCATTCCACTCTATGCACCCCACCTCCTATTTTTAAAATAGTTCTTCCAGTACCTTGAACTCACAATCTTTCAACCTCACGGAAACTTGTATTCTACTAATTCTACCAACATTTTTTGCAGGAAATTACTCTTTAATGATCTCATTCCCCTTTATACCCAACTTAAATTCTATAGGAGAGGTCCCCAACCCTGGGGACGCTGACTGGGACTTGTCTGTGGCCTATTGAACCAGGCCACACTGCAGGAGGTGAGAAGTTGCCAGAGAGCATTACTGTCTGAGCCTCGTCTCCTGTTAGATCAGTGGGCATTACACTCTCTTAGGAGCATGAACCCTATTGTGATTGCACAGGCAAGGGATCTAGAGCGTGGGCCCCTTATGAGATTTTAACTGATGCCTGATGATCTGAGGTGGAACAGTTTCATCCCGAAACCATCCCTGACCCCTCGGTTTGTGGAAAAATTATTTTCCACAGAACTGGCCCCTAATGCCAAAGAGGTTGGAAATTGCTGTTCTATAGGCAATTGTTAACATCACCCTTTTCCATAATCCCTGACAAGGCTACAACCCCGGCTCACTCCGTTTGACTACCCCTCACCTAAGTCTTTGTGCTGAATGAGGCTGGAGGAGAGACAACCAAAACTAAGCAGGTGTGCACTAGCTCAGGACCATCCGCCTCAATTTTCATACATCTTCTGTGTCTTCTCTCTCTTATATATCTACTTTACACTTTCTCCTCTCTCCTCAAATTTCCAACAGCTTCACCCCCTTTCTCGCTCTAATATTTCCTATTGAGAAAATTTAAGGAATCTTAAAAGAATTTCCACAAGCTTCATTTTCACATCTGTGGCCTACTGGTACCTCCACCTACATATGCTGCCCTTATGCCTATTACTACAGAAGGGCCCATGTTTCTGTCTAAAGCTAATCCCTCCCAGTGCCCATGAAGTTCCATCTTCGTCAATTAAAAAAAATTTTTTTAGCAAATCATTCTGTCAGTACACACATAAGATTTTATGTCTCAAAAAAAAAAAAACCACTTCTCTTCATTTCCAAACCAGTTTTCCTCTCCCTTCTATCCTCTTAAACAGACTCCTATATGCTCTTTAACCTATCACTTCACCAAAATTCTTTAGTCTAGTTTATAAATGACTTCTATGTTGCTAAATCTACTGTCAATTCACAGATGTCATTGAACTTGATCTAGCAACGGCATTCAACAATTTTTTCTTCCTCCTCCTTAAGACATTTTCTTCACTTGTTCTCCAAGATCCCACACTAGTCCAGTTTTTCTTACCTCCCAGGTTCTTGTCCTATGCACTTTCTTTCACAGCCCCTTCTTTACCCTGAACTCTTCATGTTGCCTCACACCAGGCTCAGTCTTTGTTCTTCACTCATCAGTCTACACACCCATCCTTGGCAGTCTCTTCAAGCCTCAGGACTTTATATAGCTTCTCTGTACCAACAACCCCAAATTCATATCTACAGTCCTGCACTGCCTCCCAAATTCCAGATATATTCAACATCTACTCAACTGGCTAACGTTGTCTTTTTAGTAGAGATGGGGTTTCACCATGTTGTCCAGGTTGGTATCGAACTCCCGAACCTCAAGTGATCTGCCTACCTTGGCCTCCCAAAGTGCTGGGATTACAGGCATGAGCCACTGTCCCCAGCCATAAACGAGTTTTTGCAGGTTTTATAAACATTCCAAACCAAATATTTCTGTTGCAAAATTATAACTGCTATGAAAAAAAAAGGATTAGAGTCAAGAGAACTGCAGTGAGATGTGAGGTGCTGGTGGAGTTTCGTTGCTGTGTTGATTAGGGGGATGGAAGTTAACACTCATGAGCAAGAACTTGGAGCCAGTGACGGATTCTTCAAGCAGATTCTGTTCTGTTCACCAGAAATGCAGCAGTAGAAACAAGAGACAAAAACTCTCACCTTCTTGATATTTACATTCTAGGCCAAAATTTATTTTCAAGTTTTATAAATAATTACTTATAAAATTAATAATAAAATAGAAATTGCAGGCAAGAAATAATGGATAATTAAGGATACCAATTAAATTAAATGTAAATGAGGGGTTTTTTTTAGACCGAGTTCTCTTTGTTGCCCAGGCTGGAGTGCACTGGCGTGATCTCTGCTCACTGCAACCTCGGCCTCCCAGATTCAAACAATTCTTGTGCCTCAGCCTCCTGAGTAACTGGGATTACAGGTGTGCACCACTATGCTTGGCTAATGTTGTATTTTTAGTAGAGACAGGGTTTCACCATGTTGGCCAGGTTGGTATTGAACTCCTGACCTCAAGTGATCTGCCTACCTTGGCCTCCCAAAGTGCTGGGATTACAGGCATGAGCCACTATGCCCAGCCATAAACAAGTTTTTGAAGATACTATTTTAATAAAGAAAAAAAAAAAAAAAAAAAAAAAAACTTTTCAACAGACTTCTTCTGCAGAGTTTATATTTGCTGCATTAAGAAAGATCGATGCAGTTTGCCGCTATCTTAAAGAACTCAACCCCTAAATCTGTAGTATTAATATAAGGAATAAATATGCTTGTGGAAAATGACTGCTTGTTGCTGAAATGTTCCTGCTGGTAGGAGCAGAGGCAAAGCCAGACAGGAGCTCCAAGCCCTGGGCACAAGGCAGGGTGCCCTGCCACACACTCTGGGTTTGTGTGCTCCACCTTGACCTGAGCAAGTGACTGTAGCAGACCCTGGGCAAGTCCAAACCATCACGGTCCAAGAAGAGGCACTACCAACCAATATCCATACAGTAGGAGGACACTGAGAACCTGAAAGGGTCCTGCCAAGAGTCCAAGAGCTCCTAGAGATGAGGAGGTGATGGAGACCAGGAATTGGTCTTATTACCCTTTGTGTACTGTGACAAAGGGAAACGCTTCAGAGCAGAGCTGCTGAGAGTCTAACTGTATAAGCCCTCATCTGTGGGTTAGGAAATACTGGCATGGACTAGCTCTCCCTCTATGGTCACACAAAATACAGCTGTAAATATCTTCTTATTTCACTATATCATTACAAGTAGAAGAAAACTCCAATATAGTGTTTACATCTGAGTGATGAGTTGTTGGAGATTATTTTTATTTTCTTATTTAATGGCTTCAGAATATATCAAATTTCCTATTGCATGTAAATAGTAGTATGTATTATAATCAGAGAAATAAATAGATTATGTATTTAATATTTTTAAATAGCAAAATTCCCCTCTTAATTTTTCCCTAGAATCAAAATAAACTTCAACATTTTCCCCCAAAATCATTCTTTAAAAAAATTACCATATGAATTTTACCTATATCTTTACATTTTATCTATGATAATTAGTAATTAATTATAGATCATACTTAAATTTCTTAAAGACAGGTAATTGAGAAATATAAGTAAATGTCATAAAAAAACATATCTAAGTGTTTTCTTATCTGTCTTCAGGTTCAATTTCATTATAGTTATAGTGCATTTACCCTTTTAAAATTTAAGCTTACTCTACAGGGAAGGGAGCAAAATACAAGGTGAATATGATGCTTTCTATTTTTGTAGGAAATTGTCAATTTGTACTCAGATTAAAACTAGAAGGAGATTTTAATTCCCCTGGATTTATTTTCTCAAGCCTTAGTTTATTCTTAGACTTGATTTTCCTGATATAGTTCTTATAGGTCAGCCCCATTCTTTTGAAAATAGAGAAGGATAACTGTACTATTTCCATAGAGTTAAAATTATATTATATACCTTTTTGGTTCAAAATTTTCACAAGAAGACTAAATCAAGTGTTTATGCATAGTCTATAATTATATCCAGATACCAATTGTTGGTCTAGCAGATAAATGCACTTCTAATTAGATATGGAGAAAACTGAAAATACACATCAATCTTTTTTGCATTTACAGAAATTTTCTTCTTTCTATTCGGAACACATCATTGTTCTGCAAATGAGCATCCATCTGTTACGGTGAGAAGAAAATGTAATCCTTTGCTCTTTAGTTCCTATTTCCCCATTAGGCCATACAAGGAAAGGAAATGAGTTCTAGGCTATACTTTTGATTTATTGCAGAACTGAACACACTTACACAGAGAAAAGTGCTATTTTAATTTTACACACTTCAATAAACACACATACATATGTTTAACCTTTAGATGTAGTCATAAAAATGACTGAGGACTCTGGAAATAGAGTGAAAACATATAAAAGTTTCACTTTTAATAGTGTTGTTCAGAACTGTATTGTGCAAAATTAAAGATAAATTTGTAATATTTTTTAAAGTTCACATTCTTAAATTTAGACTTCCAAAACTGTTTACATTGTATTATGTTTTCTCCAGTACTGTACATTCATACTTATCATACTGGAACAATACGTTATGAATATATTCAAAATATTTTATTTTTAAGAGCAATTTCAGGATCACAGAAAAAGCAAAAGGAAGGTAGGGATACATACAAAATATTTCCTATGCCCACTCCTGCCTAACCTTGCTCAATATTAGCACTTGTTACAATTGATTCACCTGCATTCACACATCATTATCACCTAGTTCCATACATTATACTGGAGTTCCTTCTTGTTGTTGTGCATTCTATGGGTTTCAAAACATGTATAAAGACATGTATCCATCATGTAGGTATCATACACACTGATTATGGTATCATACAGGGTGTTTTCACTGCCCTAAACATCCTCTGTGTTGAGCCAGTGCATCCCTCCCTACCCCTCTACTGTGGAAATCACTGATCTTTTATTACTTCCATAATTATATTTTTTCCACTATGTCATATAGGTTAAATCATACAGTAAATGATGATAAGTAACCAATTCAGATTGGCTTCCTAGTAATACACATTTAAGTTTCCTCCGTGTCTTTTCATGGTTTAGTAGTTTATTACTTTTTGGCATTGAATAACATTCCATTGTCTGATGTACCACAGTTTATGTCCCCATTCACTTACTTAAAGACATCTTCATTACTCTCAAGTTTTGGCAATTATGAGTAGAGCTGCTATAAGCATCCATATGTAGGTCTTGCATGGACTCCTTTCAGTAAATATCGGGGAGTTTAACTGATAGACTATATAGTAAGAGTATGTTTAGTTTTGTAAGAAACTGCCAAAATGTTTTCTAGAGTGGCTGTAACCCTTTGCATTTCCACCAGCAATGAATGACAGTTCCTGTTCCACATCCTCCTCTGCAGTTTTATAATTAGTGTTCTGGATATCAGCCATTCCCACAAGTGTGTAGTGGGATCTCACCGTTCCTTTCATTTGCATTTACCTTATGACACACAAATTTCAGCGTATTTGCATATATTTATTTTCCATTTACTTATCTTCTTTAAAGAGGTGTCTATTGCATTCTTTGGCTCACCCTTTGTGTTACTGATTTTCTTATTGTTGAGTTATAAGAGTTCATTGTATATATTTTTGACAACAATCCTTTATCAGGTATACCATTTGCAAATACTTTCTTCCAGTTAGTGGCTTGTCTTCTCATTCTCCTGAGAGTATCTTTGGAAGAGAAGTTTCTAACTTAAATGCAGTTCATATTATCAATCATTTTTTTAATGGATTGTGCCTCTGGTGTCATAACTAGAAAGTGATCACCACACCCATGATCATGTAGATTTTCTTCTGTGTTATTCTCTGTGAATTCATTGTTTTGCATGTTACACTGAGATATGTCATCTATTTTGAGTTAATTTCTGTGACAGGTGTGAAGTGTGTCTAGATTCATATTGTTGCATATGGATACCTAATTGTCTCAGCACTATTTGTTGTCTCTATCATAATGTCTTTGCTCCCTTGTTAAAAATGAGTTAACTGTATTTATGTGACTCTATTTCTGGGTTCTCTATTCTTTTCTATTGATCTATTTGTCTATTCTTTCATCTGTATTATGCTGTCTTGATTCCTATAACCGTATAGTGAATTTTGAAGTCAGGTAGTGTCAGTTCTGAAACTTTGTTTTTCTCATTCAATATTGTATTACTTTTTGGGGTCTTTTGCCTCTCCATATAAACTTTAGAATAGTCTGTCAATATCCACAAAATATTTTGTGAGATTTTGATTAGGATTGCATTGAATCTGTAGATCAAGTTGGGAAGAAATGACATCTTGACAATATTGAGTTTTCCTATTCATGGATATAGCATAAATCTCCATTTATTTAGCTCTTCTTAAATTTCTTTCATAAGTTTTGTAGCTCTCCTCATATAGACCTTGCCAATATTTTGTTAGAATTATACTGAAGTATTTCACTATTTTTGTGTTGCTAGTAGAAGTGATACTATATTTCGAATTTCAAATTTTACTGTTTATTGCTAGTATATAGAAAAACACCTTGCATCTTTATATTAACTTTGTATCCTATAACAGTGTAATAGTGGTTTATTAGTTTCAGGAGTTTTTTTTTTTAATTTGTGTATTCTACATAGCTGATTATGTCATCCGCGTTTAATCCAGTTAGTAGCTCTAGTGTTGCATGAATGCTTCCAACTTATTTTGTAGTCAAATCTTTGATGTCATTGCTAAGATTCCAAGTCAGATCAAACATATTTTTCCATAAAAGCTTCTCTTCAGAAAATTATTTTTCTTATAATCACAATGTTTTTTAAAAATACATTATCACATATGTTTCTCTCATGTTTATCAGTAGGAAACTGCCAAAAGGTTTTCTAGGCTGCCTGTAACCCTTTGCATTCCCACAAGCAATGAATGAGAGTTCCTGTTCCACATCCTCTGCAGCTTTGTTATCAGTGTTCTGGATATCAGCCATTCCCACAGGTGTGTAGTGGGATGTCACTTTTGCTTTCATCTGCATTTACCTTATGATGTAGAAATTTTAGCATCTCAAAGGATATTAATAGTTTCTTTACTACCATCTCTCCCCTAAAGTTTCAAGATCTACCTAGATGTATATTTCTTTATATAAACAACGTACCCATTGGTAAAACTGTTTGTTTTTGTTGTTGTTGTTGTTGTTGTTGTTGTTAATAGAAAAAGAGAGAAAAGGAGAAAGAAAGAAACAGTAAAGAGAGAAAAAAAGAATGAAGGAGAGAAAGAAAGAGGAAGAGAGGGAGAGAGAACAGGATCCTTGTTTCATTGCCCAGGCTAGAATGCAGTCTAAAAATGGTTATTAAAAACCTCTTTTATGCCAATAATTGTGCTTAACAATGGAGACAGAAAGGAATAGGGGATGAAAATAACAAATAAATAGCCAACCAATATTGTTATGTGTGAATTTGATCCTGCCATTTTGATGCTAGTTGGCTGTTTTGCCTGTTAGTTGATGCAGTTTCTTCATTGTGTTGATTCTCTTTACCATTTGGTATGTTTTTGGAGTGGCTGGTACTGGTTGCTTCTTTCTATGTGTAGTGCCTCTTTCAGGAGCTCTTGTAAAGCAGGCCTGGCGGTGATGAAATCTCTGAGTACTTGTTTGTTCGCAAAGGATTTTATTTTTCCTTCACTTATGAAGCTTAGTTTTGCTGGATATGAAATTCTGGGGTGAAAGATCTTTTCTTTAAGGATGTTGAATATTGGCCCCCACTCTCTTCTGGCTTGTAGGGTTTCTGCCAAGAGATCTGCTGTGAGTCTGATGGGCTTCTCTTTGTAGGTAACCCAACCTTTCTGTTTGGTTACCCTTAGCATATTTTCCTTCATTTCAACCCTGGTGAATCTGATGATTATATGCCTTGGGGTTGCTCTTCTTGAGGAATATATTTGTGGCGTTCTCTGTATTTCCTGGACTTGAATATTGGCCTGCCTTGCTAGGTTGGGGAAGTTTTCCTAGATGATATCCTGAAGAGTATTTTCCAGCTTGGATTCATTCTCTCTGTCACATTCAGGTACACCTATCAAACGTAGATTAGGTGTTTTCACATAGTCCCATATTTCTTGGAGACTTTGTTCATTCCTTGTTACCCTTTTTTCTCTAATCTTGCCTTCTCCTTTTATTTCATTGAATTGATCTTCGACCTCTGATATCCTTTCTTCTGCTTGGTCAATTCGGCTGTTGAAACTTGGGCATGCTTCGCAAAGTTCTCGTGTTGTGTTTTTCAGCTCCATCAATTCACTTATATTCCTCTCTAAGTTTTTTATTCTCATTAGCATTTCATCAAATCTTTTTTCAAGTTTCTTAGTTTCTTTGTATTGGTTTAGAACATGTTCTTTTAGCTCAGAGAAGTTTATTACCCACCTTCTGAAGCCTGATTCTGTCAATTCTTCGCACTCATTTTCCATCCAGCCTTGTTCCCTTGCTAATGAGGAGTTGTGATCCCTTGTAGGAGGAGAGGCGTTCTGATTTTGGGTGTGTTCATCCTTTTTGCGCTGGTTTCTTCCCATCTTTGCGGAATTTATCCACCTGTCATCTTTGTAGTTGTTGACTTTCAGACTGGGTCTCTGAGTGGACGTCAGTTTGTTGATGATGAAGTTATTTCTTTCTGTCTCTTAGTTTTCCTTCTAACATTCAGGCCCCTCTGCTGTAGGACTGCTGAGGTCCACTCCAGGCCCTGCTTGCCTGGGGATCACCTACAGCTGCTGCAGAACAGTAAGGGTTGCTGCCAGTTTCTTCTTCTGCTATCTTTGTCCCAGAAGGATATCCGCCAGATGTCAGTCTGAGCTCTCCTTTATGAGGTGACTCTTTGGATATACGGGGATCAGGGAGCTGCTTGAGGAGACAGTCTGTCCTTTATAGGAGCTCATGTGCTGAGCTGTGAGCTCCATTGTTCATTCAGAGCTGCTCAGCAGGTAAATTTAATTCTTCTGCAGCAGAACTCATAAACTCCCTTTTTTTTTCCCCAGGTGCTCTGTCCCAGAGATTTAGGGCTTTGTTTATGAGTTTCTGTTGTCCTGCTGCCTTTTTTCAGGGCTGTCCTGCCCTGGCAGGAGGCAGCCTAGTCACTGTCTGCCTGCAGAGGCTTTGCTGAGCAGCTGTGGGCTCCAACCAGCTGCCATGTGAACTTCCCTGCAGTCCTGTTTATACGGATATAGTTAGAACTGCCTTGGCAAATGGCAGCCTGCCTCTATAATGGCAGACTCTCTCCGTAATGGCGGGCTGCCTAGGCAATGGGCTGCCTCAGCAATGGCGGACTGCTTCGGTAATGGCAGATGCCCCTCCCCGACAGAGCTGGACCATACTGGGTTCAGCTGTGCTTGCTGTGAAACTCTCAATCCAGAGCGTTTCAGATTGCTGTTTTTTTGTGGGGGTGGGACCAGCCGAGCTTGATCACCTGGCTCCCTGCCTCAGAATGAACGGTTGACTGTCTCCCAGGTGTTCCAGTCGCCTGTTGAAAAGGTGCCAGGATCTGTGCGATTTCCCGTGCAGTGACCCACTGCGCCTGCACCAGCTGAAGCAACTGCACTGAGATTCGTGGTGCTTTTTTGCCCGGGACTCTCCTGGCCTGGCTCCCTGTTTCAGTCTCCTTTTCTATCAGTTGAGTGGGCGACTCTGTCTTCCCATAGCTCCAATCGCCAGCTAAAATGGTGCCCGCGGAGAACTGCTGCACTGGGGCGCCAGCCAAGACAGCCAAGCAGGCTGAAACAGCCGCGCCGGGGCACCGGCCAAAACAGCCGCACAGGCTGAAACAGCCGCACTGGCGACCCGTGGGGCTCCTCCACCTGGGAATCTCCTGGTCTGTGGGCAATAAAAATCTGTCTGGAAATGCGGCGTCCACTCACCCTCCGTGCTTTCGTTGGGAGCTGCAATCCTGAGCTGCTCCTAATCGGCCATTTTGGATCCGTCTCCTGAATTTTTGAATTTTTAATAGAGACAGTGTTTTGCCATGTTAGCCAGGCTGGTCTTGAACTCTGAGGTGGCCTCCTTGGCCTCCCAAAGTGTTGGGATTATAGGCATGAGCCACCATGCCTGGCCCCATTTGCTAACTTTCTTAGCCTCAGTTTTCTCATTTGTAAAAGTAGCTCTTACTTTATAGGGTTGTTGTGAGGATTGAGATAAACACATAGTAGGGACATAATTCATAGTAAAATTTAAAATGTTATACCAACTACTGTACAAAATGTATTAGTCAGTAGTTCCCCTTCTCTGCGATTTCACTTTCCACGGTTTCAGCTACCCATCGTCATCTATGGTCCAAAAAAATTAAATGGAAATTTTCAGAAAGGCCTGCATAAGTTTTAAATTGCATGCCATTCTGAGTAGTGTGATGAAATCCTGTGCCATTCCACTCTGTCCTGTCCTGAATGTGAATCATTCCTTTGTTCAGTGTATTCATGCTATATATACTGCCTGGCCTATACAATGTGATCGTATGGGAGAATACATAGTATATGTAGGGTTTGGTACTATCTGCAGCTTCAGGCATCCACTGGGGGTCTTGGAATGTATCCCCTGTGGATAAGGGGAACTACTGTGTAAATGACATATATAAAATATATACCCATTATGAGAGGCAGATCGATGGCTTACCAAAGATGTCCATGTTCTCATTCCAAGAACTTGTGAAGCCGTTACATTACATAACAAAGAATTAAGGTTGCAAATAGAATTGAGTTTTCTAATCAGCTGACCTTAAGACAGAATATCCTTGTGGGTTGAATGTAATCACAAGGGTCCTTAAAAGTGGAAGAGAGGTTTGTGTCTATAGTCCCTGCTTCGTGGGAAGATCACCTGAACGCAGGAGTTTGATGCTACAATGAGCTATGATTATGATACTGCACGCCAGCCTAGCAACACAGCAAGATCCCTTTGTTTTTTTTTTTTTTTTGAGATGGAGTCTTGCTCTGTCACTAGGCTGGAGGGCAGTGGTGCAATCTCGGCTCACTGCAACCTCTGCCTCCCAGGTTCAAGCAATTTTCTTGCCTCACCTCCCCCTGCCACCCCAAGTAGCTGGGATTACAGGCATGTGCTACCATGCCCAGCTAATTTCTGAATTTTTAGTAGAAGACAGGGGTTATCAAAGGAGATAGGCCACCAAGTGCTTCCTGCTGCTTTTTGGCTCTATCCAAGACACATTATGTATATTATTGTCTTTGATCCTCATAACTACTCCAACATTATTCCCATTTTACAGATAAAGAAACAAGTTCAAAGATGTGAAATAACCTTACCCAAGTCACACAGAAGGAAAGTGGTAGAAAGCTGAGTCCATTTGATTTGAAGCCTATGATCTTTCTAGTGTACCACAGAACCTCTGATATCAGTGAGTGGTGCTGGGTGAAAGGTCTTGGAACTAGATGTAGAAGTTACAAACTCAAATGCCTACAGTGCCTGGGAGGCATTGCAGATGCTAATATCAGAAGAGGGGAAAGTGAGATGATAAATGGCAACTGACAATGAGTCTCAGTGAGTGACAATAGGGTGTGGTGGGGACTATGGAAAAACACAAAGTTCACATCCTCCCTGAAGGAAAGAGCTATGCCGGGAGCAATGGCTCACACCTATAATCTAAGCACTTTGGGAGGCTGAGGTGGGCAGATCACCTGAGGTCAGGAGATCAAGATCAGCCTGGCCAACATGGTTAAAATCCCTTCACTACTAAAAATACAAAAATTAGCCAGGCATGGTGGCACATGCCTATAGTCCCAGCTACTCAGAAGGCTGAGGCAGAATTGCCTGAACCCTTGGTAGGCAGAGGTTGCAGTGAGCCAAGATCGTGCCACTGCACTCCAGGCTGAGTGACAGAGCAAGACTCCGTCTCAAAAAAAACAAAAAACAAAAGAGTGTTATCAGCTGATTGCTGCTATGTGGATGCATAGGCCCATTGTTGCCAGATCTATACTTTTTCAATAAAAGCTAGCAATGCACATTTTTATGAGAAACGGCATAATTTCAAAATGCTAGGAACTAATTCAGACACTCCTAGAACACTGTGCAGGGCAAATAAGTCACATCTATTAAGCAAATTTGCCCCATTGGCTGCCAATTTGAGACCACTAGTATAAACCATAGGAATCCACACTGACCCAGGGATTGGTCTGAAGTCATGCTAGAGAGAAGATGTAGAAAGATTGGCCTAGATTTTCATTATGCTCCTTGAGTAGAGAAGGTGCCCTACTCCAAGGACAAGGGAGGCTTCTTCCAGGGCATTGAGGCACCTCAGAGAAGGAATATGACTCAACTTTTCCACAGAATCTTTTCAAAGAGACCTATCTAGCCAATAATTAAAGCAACTCTAAATATATTAAGCCACATAGCCAGGCACAGTGTAATGCCACACTTTGGGAGGCCAAGGTGGGTGGATCACCTGAGGTCAGGAGTTTGAGACTAGCCTGGTCAACATGGCAAAACCCATCTCTACCAAAAATACAAAAATTAGCCAGGTGTGTTGGTGTGGGCCTGTAATCCCAGCTATTCGGGAGGCTGAGGCAGGAGAATTGCTTGAACCCAGGAGGCAGAGGTTGCAGTGAGCTGAGATCACACCACTGCACTCCAGCCCAGGTGACACAATGAGACCACATTTCAAAAAAAAAAAAACATATTAAGCCACTTGTTATTTTTCCCTTTTCTCTCTGTTAATGCATAAGTACTTTTGAGCAAATCTTCATTGATAGATATATCTGCTGTCTTTCTATATGTAATAATTAGTAACTAGATTATATTATTTCAAGAGAAAACAACATAAATCCAATTTTATATATATGCAAAAAAGTTAACATATCACACATCTGTAGAATAGAAGGAAATAGCATATGACTTTGAAAATATCTAGTTATTCAAAATGGTACAATGACAAAAAAATAACAGCAAAGTTAAAACTTTTGGCTGGGTGCAGCAGCCTACGCCTGTAATCCCAAGCACTTGGGGAGGCCAAGCTGGGTGGATCACCTGAAGTCAGAAGTTCAAGACAAGCCTGACCAACATGGTGAAACCTCGTCTCTACTAAATAAAACAAAATTAGCTGGGTGTGGTGACACATGCCTGTAATCCCAGCTACTTGGGAGGCTAAGGCAGGACAATCACTTGAACCAAGGAGGCAGAGGTTGCAGTGAGCCGAGATTGTGCCATTGCACTCCAGCCTGGACAACAAAAGCAAAACTCAGGAACTCAAGGAAGGAAGGAAGGAGAGAGAAAGAGAGAGAGAGAGAGAGAGAGAGAGAGAGAGAGAGAGAGAGAGAGAACGAGCCAGAAACTTATACCCATTTGAAGTAGAAAGCTCTGATGTGAGAAACAGAAACAAGTGGAAGAAAGAAACACTGCAGGATGAGTCCAGGCAGGAGACTGGGAGTTCTAGACAGGGCATCAGCCTCACCATCGTGATTTTTCTCTAGCAAAGCTCTGCAGCCCTGATATAGCCATGGAGGAGGCAGACAGCTGGATTGAACCTGACTTGGGAAGGTTTAAGAAAAGGAAGAGGTGACAGACAGAAAGGCAAGGGCATGGGGGACTTGTACAGGTAGAGAGTGAAGTTAACAAAAACTTATTATACACAATTGCACCATTACTAATATTTTATATTTTAAAGTACACTGCAAGTTTCAAAGCTAGACTATTTTAAAAAATAGTTTTAAAAGCAGTTTGTTTCACAGTAAAACTGAGAAAGTACAGAGATTCCCTACTTACTCCTTGCCCCCACACATGCACAGCCTCCCTATTTATCACCCAAAGTCCATAGTTCACAGTATGGTTCTCTGTTGGTATTGTACATTCTATGGGTTTTGACAAGTGTAAAATGATGTATATGTTATTATAGTATCATACAGAACAGTTTCACTTTGTGTGTGTGTGTGTGTGTGAGAGAGAGAGAGAGAGAGAGAGAGAGAGAGAGACAGGCAGGGTCTCAAGTGCAGTGGCTCAATCATAGCTCACTGCAGCCTCGACTTCCTGGGCTCAAGCAATCCTCCCACCTTAGCCTCCCAAGTAGCTGGGACTACAGGTGCATTCTGCCATGCCCACCTAATTTTTGTATTTTTTGTAGAGAGGAGGTTTTGTCATGTTGCCCTGGACTGGTCTCCAACTCCTGAGCTCAAACAGTCCACCTGCCTCAGCCTACCAAAGTACCGGGATTACAGATACGAGCCACACGTCTGGCCTAGTCTTGCTATCTTAAAAATCCTGTATGTTTCACCTTTTTCAGAATGTCATTTAGTTAGTTAGAATCATACAGTATGTAGACTTTTCAGATTGGTCTCTTTCACTTAGCAACATGCAGTTAAGTTGTCCCCTGTGTCTTCTCATGGATTGCTAGTTCGTTTCTTTTTAGCACCAAAAATATTTCACTGTATGGATGTACCATAGTTTATTTATCCATTCACCTGTGTCCTACCAGGACATCTTGGTTGCTGCCAAGTTTTGGCTATTATAAATAAAGAAACGGCTATAAGCATTCATGGGTAGGTTTTTTGCAGACAAACCATTTTTGCATACACAGTCTGAATACAGATGGAAATTTTCTCAATCAAATCCTAAAAAGCCAAGTATAGCCCACTGAATCAAAGTGTATATCAATATGACTAGAAGAGTTTATCCTTCAAACACATAACAAAGCAATAAAAACCTATAATATTATGATGTTAAGAATAAAAAGCTCTTTAAATTGATGATCTCAACAAATGTTTTGAGGAATTAAACTGTTTCATCATCTCCCTTATCTTCTCTTTGGCCCATCCATCCCTCACCCTTAACACAGTCAGCATCATATAGTGGGTCAATAGACTCTGTAGCGAGGTTGTTTGTGTTTGTTTCTTTTTTTCCGTTTTTTGTTGTTGAGACAGAGTCTCACTCTGTTGCCCAGGCTGGAGTGCAGTGGCACGATCTCGGCTCACTGCAACCTCTGCCTCCAGGGTTCAAGTGATTCTCGTGCCTTAGCCCTTTGCCTCCTGAGTAGCTGGGATTACAGGCGCATGCCACCATGCCTGGCTATTTTTTTTTTTTTAGATGGAGTCTTGCTCTGTTGCCCAGACTGGAGTGCAGTGAGTGGTGTGATCTCAGCTCACTGCAACCTCCGCCTTCCAGGTTCAAGCGATTCTCCTGTCTCAGCCTCCTAAGTAGCTGGGATTACAGGTACACACCACCATTCCCAGCTAATTTTTTGTATTTTAGTAGAGATGGAGTTTCACCATGTTGCCCAGGCTGGCCTCGAACTCCTGAGCTCAGGCAATCCACCTGCCTCGGCCTCCCAAAGTGCTAGGATTACAAGTGTGAGCCACCATGGCCAGACAATTTTTATATTTTTAATAGAGATGGGATTTCACCATGTTGGCCAGGCTGGTCTCCAACTACTGACCTCAAGTGATCTGCCCACCTCGGCCTCCCAAAATCCTGGGATTACAGGTGTGAGCCACCGTGCCCTGCCACTTGTATTTGTTTCTATTTGTATTTGTTTGTTTGGGGCTCTGGCACTTAAGAACTGCCTGATTTGGGCAAGTTACTTAACATCTTTGTGCATCTCCTTCCCATCTATAAAACAGGGACTTTTAATAGTACCTACTTCATGGATTAAATGAGTTTATATCTATAAACTCTTAGCATAATATCTGGAACATACATGTTTGTTAAATGAAATGAATATGTATGTGGATCTCGTGTGAATGCTGGTCTTGCAGGGCTGTAAACAATTCTGATAAAGTTGCCTTGTTGAGTCAAACTGTCAGGTCTGTGATTTGATTTTATCCTACTTATGGGTCAAACAGCTAGCCTGGGCTGGGTTTGGTGGCTCATGCCTGTAATCCCAGCATTTTGGGAGGCAGGTGGATCACGAGGTCAGAAGATTGAGACCATCCTGGCTAACATGGTGAAACTCTGTCTCTACTAAAAATACAAAAAGTAGCTGGGCATGGTGGCATGCACCTGTCATCCCAGCTACTCAGGAGGCTGAGGCAGAAGAATCACTTGATCCTGGGAGACGGAGGTTGCAGTGAGCCAAGTTCACACCATGCACTCCAGCCTGGCAAGAGAGTGAGACTTCACCTCATAAAAACAAAAAAAAACAAAATAAAACAACTAGCCTCTTCCTGGTTTGTGAATGCTGGAGGAAGACAGGAGACATCTATGCCAGAGAAAAAGAACTTTATTATTCACAGTGCAGAAAAAAAAAAAGGCATGCCCATCAGAATGTATCAGTTCCTCTTGTCCCCAAGTCCCAAGTTCCACAGGAGTCGCATGCAGGAGCCCAGACAGTGGGTTTGCATTGCAGCTGATGAATAACAATCTTGGGGAACCTACTGCTGTTATAATAGGCAGTGAGATTAGCCTGCTCTTTGTCCCAGAGGGAGATGTTACCTCATTCCTCAAGATTGCTCACCACAAACACAACTGTAAGAAATGGCTTGGATCAAGGATAGTGTGACTGAAAGCCTGTAAAGTGGCCCTTAATGGTTCCTGCCTCCTGTAATTTCTCCAGTTGACTGTGGGCTAAATTTATTGACTCACTTCTAACTAACTGAATATGACACAATTGATGAGAGGTTGCTTTAGAGATGAAGTTATAAAGACTGTGGCTTCTGTGCTGGGCATCGTTTCATCAGCTGCCATGTTGCAAGCTGCCTTATGGATGGACCTGCCATGTCTAGCCAATAGTCAGTGAGGACCTGTGGCCCACCAACAGCCACATGAGTGATCATCTCAAGCCTTGAGGTGACAGCAGCTCCAGCCCACACCCTGATTGTATCTTGTGAGAGACCCTGAGCAGAGGCACCCAGCTAAACTACATCCAGATTCCTGACCCACAGAAACTGTCAGAAAATAAATGTTTGTTGTTTTAAGCCCCTATGTTTTAGGGTAATTTGTTATGCAATAATAGATAAGTAATAAAAAGAGTCAGGGCTTACATTCTTGACATTGTGAGGCAAGACATGCAGGGACACAGAGACCCACAGATAACCATCACCCAACAACAGGGTAAAGCTAGAACCTTAAAGGTCAGCAATGCCATCTTCCCAGAAGAGGGCTGAAAAGCTTAGGACCCATCATCTAGGGAGGAGGCAGATACTGAGCTGGAAACTAGAATTTAGAAGAAAGCTGGAACTGGTCTTACCGATCCTGGAGCTCGTTTTTGAAGAATTTAGCTTGCTTGGGGACATAATGCAGGTTAGGAAAAGGTGGCTTCTGCTTTGTGCATGTAGTGGGAAGCAAGGTAGAAAGGAATCCTTTTACAGTGTCAAATGCTGAAATGTCTACACTGCATTCAGTGAACCAAATTACCTAGTTGTATATTACTTCCTGCACTCTTTGCATTCTATTTGCCTGGAGACCTTTGTAGTTTTTATTTTTTATTTTGAGACAGAGTCTCTGTCGCCCCGGCTGGAGTGCAGTGGTGTGATCTCAACTCACTGCAACCTCTGTCCCCTGGGTTCAAGCAATTCTCCTGCCTCAGTCTCCCAAGTAGCTGGGATTACAGGTGTGCGCTGCCATGCCCAACTAATTTTTGTATTTTTAGCAGAGACAGGGTTTTGCCAGGTTGGCCAGGCTGGTCTTGAACTTCTGACTTCAAGTGATCTGCCCACCTCAGCCTCACAAAATGCTGGGATTACAGGCACGAGACACTCAGCCCCACCTGTAAAGTTTAAAAAAAAAAAGTTTCCCTTGTCTCATGTGTACTTCAGGGAATGAGTCAAATGCTTGAGCCTCAATAATAAAGGGGAAACAGTGCCCTCTGGAGGCCACAGTGACAATGCCCAGAGACCAAGAAACGGGAAGCCTGGCAGACAACAGAGTTCTTTATAAATGTTGAGAAAATATGTCATAACACTGAAAATCTTTTTTATTTAAAGCCTTTAAGAAATTGGTGTAGATATTTTAATAAATTGGTGTGGAAGCTTTCTTTCTTTTCTTTTCTCTTCTCTCCTTCCTTCCTTTCTTTCCTTCCTTCTTTCCTTCCCTCTCCCTCCCTCCCTCCCTCCTTCCCTCCTTCCTTCCTTCCTGTCTCACCCTGTCATCAGTCTGGAGTGCAGTGGCACGATCTCGGCTCACTGCAACCTCCGCCTCCCGGGTTCAAGCGATCCTCCTGCCTCAGCCTTCCAACTAGCTGGGAATACAGGTGCGCGCCACCTGCCCAGCTAGTTTTTTGTATTTTTAGTAGAGATGGGTTTCACCATGTTGGCCAGGATGTTCTCAATTTCCTGACCTCGTGATCCGCCCACCTCGGCCTCCCAAAGTGCTGGGATTGCAGGTGTGAACCACCGTGCCTGGCTGGAAGTTTTCTTTCTTAACACAATAAAGAACTTTTTGTTTTCCACACAGAGAGTTGACTTTACGCTTAAAGGAGGGTCAGACAGCCTAATAATGAAGAACATGGGCTTTGGAATTTGTCAGGTCTTCCTTTTGTTAATAGTGTGTCTTTGGGCAAGTTGATAAATTTGTCTGAGACTATTTCTTTATCCATAAAATGAGGACATTTTATTGGGCCACAGTGAGGATGAAATGAGATTTAGCACCTGGAAGTACTCAGTATTTGAAAGCTGCTATTATTTACTATTACTACTACTATAATATTAACAAGATAAGGGTGTTCTATATAACCACAAATACTTATACTATAATATGTGCTGGCAGTAGAATTTTCAGTTAAGAAGTTGTTACAGAAGATGTAAGTTAGAAAATTAGGGGAAAGGAGGAATTTGTGAGCAAGAAGACCCAAGGCTATTTAAGAAGGTATGGGGAAAAACAGACTCCTTAAAAACTTTCTATCCAATATGTAAACTGTATTCTTACAAATACATAATTAACACCATTAGTCTATTGGATAACTGGTCAAAGGAGATGAAAAATCAGTTTTAAAAGTATGTTATCAGCAGTCTACTTATTAGTTAAGAAATACCAGCTGGGTGCGGTGGCTCATGCCTGTAATCCCAGCACTGTGGGAGGCTGAGGCAGTGGATCACCTGAGGTCAAGAGTTTGAGACCAGCATGACCTACATGGTGAAAACCCATCTCTACCAAAAATACAAAAATTAGCTGGGCATGGTGGCAGGTGCCTGTAGTCCCAGCTATTCAGGAGGCTGAGGCAGGAGAATTGCCTCAGGAGGCAGAGGTTGCAGTGAGCCGAGATTGCAACATGCTACTCCAGCCCAGGTGACAAGATAAAAACTCTGTTTAAAAAAAAAAAAAGCTGGCTGCAGTGGATCACACCTGTAATCCCAGCACTTTGGGAGGCCGAGGCAGGCAGATCATGAGGTCAGGAGATCAAGACCATCCTGGGTAACACAGTGAAACCCCATCTCTACTAAAGATACAAAAAATTAGCTAGGTATGGTAGCACATGCCTGTAATCCCAGCTACTTGGGAGGCTGAGGCAGGAGAATCACTTGAACCTGGGAGGCAGAGGTTGCAGTGAACCAAGATCACACCACTGCACTCCAGCCTGGGCAACAGAGCAAGACTCTGTCTCAAAAAAAAAAAAAAAGAAAAATTACATTCACCCTGGGTCACAGATCCCTGTACTTAAGCAATCTCCAGGTTGCTCGTTCGTGAGGAGTTCTCAGCCCTCTGTAAGCTTGGGTGGAAGAAGATGATACCACATTCCTATCTGCTCCAGAGACTCTTTCTTTCCAGTGCTC